>NNCF01131306.1:0-21904 GCA_002313205.1 Laupala kohalensis | reverse complement strand
GAGGAAGTTTGTCCCTGCGTTGCGAGAAAGCGTGGACAAGCGGCTTGTGGTCTGTGTAGATGCGGAAGTGCTGGGCCTCCAGGATGTGACGGAAGTGATGCACTGCCTCGTACACGGCGAGTAGTTCGCGGCAGTATGCAGGCCACTCGGCCTGGCGGCCGCTAATCTTCCGTGAGAAGAATGCGAGGGACTGCCAGGCGTCGTTGACATGCTGCTGCAGGCAGGCGCCCACGGCCACGCTCGACGCGTCGGTGAAAAGTCCCAATGGCCAACTCATATTGCCAGTTAGGATAAATGAACGTTCGGATGGTTGGGATAAGCGACAACCTACTGTTCAGGTATGGAATTCTTTTCTGAGCTATTTAATTTAAAAAAATACATGATAGTGCTCACAAGCAGAGGTCGTTGCAACTGCGTCATCGATATTTTTTTGGGGGTGGAGGTTGAAAAATGGAGGTGTTTTGGAAGTTTGGAATATTGAATAGTTAAATAATAAAAACACGTTTAAAAATATCATATATTAAAATAAAAACCATAACAATGTCATATTAGTTTTTTTTTAATTTTACGGACATTTTAACATGATAAGAAATTTCAGCTCATTTTCGAAACTGATAGTAATAAGTCGTATAGTATAAATAGTAAAAAGTCATGCCACGTAGAGATCTGGCCCGCTGATAAGCAGACACGAGCGTGGGATACGGGTCGGGGGGACATTTCATGTCTATCAAAAGATCGGGAGACTCATCTTCGCGTGAACGAAGAAGTGACAATAGATACCTGCCTCTCTGTCTTACAATTGTAAGATTACTCAACAGACGGCCAATCTAGAAAACAGCGTTGCACTGAAGATTCACTGCTTTGCCTTCAGTGTATAAGTTTACTGTGCGTGATCAAGGTCAGAGCTGAATTTTGTATCTCGTCTCTTTTTTTCTTCATGTTTTGCCGTTCGGGAATTTGCGTGTTTCTTAAAATCGAGTGACAAATTGTATTGTAGTTGCTTTCTTTTTATATTTTACATGTGAAGTAGGGGACATGTATCTGAGGTGCTTATTCAGTGAAATAATCCGATGAAACGAAAGGAACTTCAAAATTTGAGTTTAGCGCATATGAATCTGAATATATATGGAATCTGAGCATGATCCTTTGAATTCAAACTCTATTCTGCTACGTACTTAATTTTTAACTGCTGAAATATAATTTGAAACCTAACTATATATCATATTTGAATTTCATTTAAATTTATCCTTGATGAGTAAATTGGATATAGGTGATTAATATTCTTACTTTCTCGTATACGCGGTCAAGAGACAGTATTGTAACCGAGAAAAATAACAGATTTTGAAGGAATTTTTAGTGTCCCTGATACCAAAGCTACTTTTTAGTGTCCCTGATACCGAAACTTTTTTTTAATTCGACGTCCGTCTGTCTGTCCATCGGTATGCACCGGTACTAGCTAAACAGGTGAGTCAATTTCATTCATATTTCGTATTTTGAGTAGTTGTTGATGCACAAGCCCTGAAATATTTTAATTTGATATTCAAAAGTTGAGTGTCCTATGTTCGTTTTAAGTTTCTGTAGTAAATTTAATGGTGGGATGTATGGAATTGATGTATGATAAAAACTGATTAAGTTGTCTAAGAGTACCGGTCCAAAGTGTGATTACGTTGTCTACATGATGATACCAGTATACAATGTTCTTTAAGGGTGGGTGTCCAGAATCAACTTTTTGGACCTCACTATTACACTTCTAGACAACCACCAAGAGTTTTACATTTTTAGAAAACGCACACACACAGATATGATCATTCATAACTCCTCGCTGCACCCACCCACACATAAACATGCAGCGTTCCGTGCTATGATACATCGACTGTTCTTCATTCCACTTTCTCCAGACAAAATTCAGAAAGAAATTTGTACAATAAAACAAATTGTATTTAACAATGGTTATGATACCAGTTTGATAGATTTCATCATTAAGAAGAAAAGACACACAATACACAGAAAACAAATCACAACACTTTCCCCCCTTCATAAAGATACCACGACCCCCCGCATTACCATACTTTACATACGTAATCTTTCTCTAAAGTTGGCAAATTTATTTAAACAACATGGTCTCTACACTTCCTTCCATGCACCTAAGTCCCTGAGAAACATCCTCTCCCGCACAAAAGACCTTACACTCCTCTCGCAATTAAGTGGAGTGTACGCGCTCACATGCGGTGAGTGCAACGCGATGTACGTGGGACAAACTGGACGCAGTTTTGATAAAAGACTACAGGAACACATTCACGCTTTCAAACACCTCACCGGACATTCGCATTTTGCCACACATCTTATAAAAAACAATCACACATTGACTCTATAAGTGACTCTCGCTTATCTTTCTCAAGAATTCCTTCGACGTGAAATAGAAATGTATCATGAGTAGCATGTTGAGGCTTGTGCCGTTCTGTTTCGGTGCATATGCTCTAAAAGCGCTTCCGCTCCCACATTCAAACACCCGCCGTGACGCAGTAACGTTAGTCAGCTGAAAGCAATCCCCCACTCCTCAAACTCCGCTCACACAACGACTGAGACCGAGACCTGTTGAAACTTGCTCGCGGTTTCGTGTGCACGTTGTTATCTTGGGGACGCAAGCGAATAGAAGCGAAACATGTTCCATCACTCTAGCACCATGATTCAAACAAGAATGTGCCGAAAACGAGCCCGTTCTCCTGATTCTGGCGATGGTGAGTTTTTTTGATTGGTTTACTATTACTCCGGCGATTTATCTGTGTTTTAGTGTCTACGTAATGTATTTCATTCCTTGAACAGAGTATTCGTGCAAAAGTAATTGCCCGCATCACCTTAATTTGGTATTGGAATCGGAATCTCCTCTTCCTACCGATGAAGATAGCGAAAGCTCTTATAGCATTCAAAATGCTGCAACAGGTAATGGATTGTTTGGCGAAGTTTTGAGTAATTCATTATGTTAATGTGGAATTAAGGTCCTGGTGGGGCAGTTAACATGCTGATTGTGTTGACTTCTTGAATTTTTCGTGTCCTTTCGTCATCACCTCATTAGTATTATAATCATTTGTGTTAATGTTGATTTACAGCCTCACCTAAGGATACTAGTGATACCTCATGGTCGTCAGATTCGAAGACGATGGAATTTGAAGAATACGAAGTAGCGTCAATTCATTCCGATGAGAAACTATTGAGCAATTGCGATTCTTCCTGCACAGATGTTAGCACTGGTTCATTTAATTTATTATTCTCAAATTTAAAAAATAATGGATGAAAGAATTTGATTATTTTTTTGGTATAATTGAAGAAATTTACATAAGAACATGGATTCTCGTGAGTAATGTCGCAGGATTCAAGGTACATTGTGAAAGGATTTTTGATTTTCCACAAACTGTTAAAAGGAAAATTAATTTTGACATTTCTTCTTTAACTAATTCTTTCTTTGTAGTACATTGTGATGTTGCTGCGATATTTCATTGTGGTTTATTGTATTTGCTATTTATCTTAACTGATAAAGTTTTCTTTGCTTTTGTGCATCACAGAGTTATTTAAGAGCATTTTGTAAATAATCCTTTCTCAGAGTGAACTGAATCATTTGTTGACATTCAACTACTATATTTAAGTACGGGACCATGTTGCAAGTGTTGACACAAGCCATTTTGAGAAACATCTTTGAAACAGTTTGTAGAATCTGCTAATCCTTTTAACAATTTATTGAGTCCTGCGAGTTCTCAGCTATGCTTTGCGATTTAGTATTGATGTACAACTGAACGCCTTTCAATGGGAGGATATGAATAGTATCTTATGAATAGTATCAGATCATGTAAGGTGAAACAAGTTCTCTCCATCTATTTAAACTTTTTTCCACCTCTTCATTGATGCCTGTTGTGTGATGAAGGCTCGGATTACTTTCACCACTTACCTGGAGTTGTTGTTGTTGTTGTTGTTGTTTTATTTGCTTAGAAGAGTTTGTTGAAAAAAAAGGACTAATACCTCATTGTGGTTCAAGGCAGAATCCTAACCCTTTTTTTTTTGTGTGTGTATATCATTCAGTAAGTGCTCCTGCTTCCACATTTGTATCCAGCTTCACTCTTGAATAAGATTTTAATTTAAATAGAATCACTTGGATCTGTTAACCTAAAATAGCAGACTGTGGGCATCCTTGAGCCTGACACTTATTTTTTTCTGTACATTGCTCACTGCTGTGTGTCGTTGTGAAACTAGCATAAACCTAATTACTGTTGCTTCTGAAATGAAGAGAAGAAAATAGCTCGGAACAATTTTTTTACCATATATTTTTTGATTTATGATAATAACTTATAAATAAAATTTATTTTTTTGATCTACGATAATAACTTGTTAGATGGCATCAGTTTTCTTCAATCCTTGCTGGGATTGTAATTTGGCTGTAAGTATATTGTGAGGCAATTAGGGACAGACAGACTTTTCTGAAAGATAAATGGTGTTCAGAAAGGGAATTTATGATGTATATTCTTAGAATATTTGGTTCTTCCTAACCTGACCCCACAAAACGGTGAATCTACCTGAGTGAATGAATGGTGTAATTGTCATCAATCTTTTCACTTATATGAATTATCTAATTAGAGCGATAGGTAAAGTACACATTTCGGGATTTGGAATGAAAATTATAAATTAGCATCAAGATTTTTATAATACAATGTGATTAAAATATGATGAAATATATAAAATGGATTAATGTGTGGTTTAATTTTATTAAAAAAATGAATAAATTTTATTTTGTAAAAATATAATTTTTCTGATAGAATTGTGTACTAAATTGTTCACTTGTTACTTGCTGTCATTAAGTAGTATGATAATAACAAAAATTTATTTTTATTATTAAATTTAATCTTTAAAGTTGATACAAACTGCTTTTGACCATGCGGAAGACTAAACAAATGTTGCAGTATATTTGTAAGAAAACTTGATGTCATGATACTTTCAAATACTTTTCTAGTTCCATAAATATTATTTCTATGCACTGCTTTTAATATTTACAATTACGTAGAAGAGTAATTTCTCACAATTTATTGTCTCTGAGGTCCTTGACGAGTTTAGTGTTGGGCTGAATTTATTGAATTAAAATAGTTTTTGCATATTGTTAGATATCTTTATTTATTTTAAATTGTTAAGAAAATAATGCTGATTTAAGAGTGAAGTTACAGGAACTCTGTGGTAGCGACACTTGCATGAAGATTTATGAAAATTGAGATTTTGGATTCTACAGCTGAAGACCATGTTATGAAATTGGTCTGTTTCAAGGCCAAATTTGAAATTTTTCCTTTGAAGTAGTTGTACTTTTTTTATTGTTTAATTTCTTTGTAAACTTTTAAATCATGTAGGTTTTATTGTTCTTATTATTGTTGGTGCTAAATATTTCTAAATAATTGTATCTTCATAAATTTGTTCATAATCTGTTAATCATTTTAACTTACATGTTCTTGTCCTTTTTGTATCAGTGTGAATAGTTCAGTTTTTCATCAATCTTCGTGGAAGAAAATGTTCTCTATTGTCACTGTTGACTCGTCATTTAGAGAACAATTAGAATGTTGCTTAGTGGAGACAAGAGAAACAAAAGTTGTTTTTTTGTCAAAAGCTGCATTTTGGAGACTTGTGACTTGGTTTTCGCAGTGAATAGATCAACCTGTACCAAGTGCAATAATTACCTATGTCATGTTAGTGCCATACAATGGCCGATAATGTGTTCTACCTCTTCCAGTGGATCTTCTCAGAATCTGCAGATATGTCCAAGTATTGTTATACGAAACATGCTTAACAGGGTAATGTGTAAAAATCTGCATTGGAATCCTGAGATAGTTTTGGTCAAAGATGAGGAGCTTTGTGGATTGTTTTGCAGAATTATTTTAATAGTCTGTATGCTAATTTTGGTGGTTGGTTTGTAATTTTTTCTTGAGCTCAAACTTTTCCTCTGCGGGTAACTGGAATGTGGTTTTGTGCAAGAGTTTTTGTTGAAAGCTGTGGTGGATGTCTCCAAATCCACTTCCCATTTGTTCAAGATTAGCATTGAAGTAAAATGAGTCACAGTTGTAATTGATTGAAACGTGTCGTTCTTAATAGCAAAGCTAGTTAAAATAATTACATCTTCATGGAGTTTATTTTGTTGTTGTGATATGCCAGTTTTGATTTTTTGGGGAGGACTCCTTGATAACTTGTCAAAAAATAGTGACATGGAAAATGGTATATTGTTCAGAAGATTTTTTCAGGATATTTTGGTAGTCATTTTTTGATGTTAGTGACTCAATCTTGTTTCCTGGATGTTCTTAAATCCACTCTGTGGAACCTGAACTTAAAGAAGGGATGATTTTGGGTGATGTTGACAAAGTCCTCTCCTCATCTATTGTCCCTCCTCCTGACTTTGGTACCTGGCGCAGGACATGCTGGTGACAGCTGCAACAGCAGCGACTGTACTGGCCACCACCAACCTGCCTCTGATGGCAGATGAGCAGGCGTGGGCGGACAGCAGTGATGTCCAGTCAGACTGCACGACGGACAGCGAAGTTCCTCGTGCAGATTATTGGGAATGTGTGCGCTGCAAGTGCAAGTGCACACCGCTCTTCCGGTTCTGCCTCAAGTGCTTCCAGGTGGGTAACTGTCTAATGTTTTCTTCTATTTTGCCATTTGCTATGTGGGAATTTGTACAATCCTGTGTAGTTTTTGTACATAGATTTTTGTCGGTGGAAGTTCCCTGCCTATTGTCCATCAATTTATTTGTACTTGAGGCCTTTATGGATAACTACCGACAAACCAATAATGTTGTATGAAATACTAACAATTTCAGCCTGAAAAATAAAGTAGTGTATTGGAGATTTATTGCCTTCATTATTTGTCTTCCGTACTGTTTTAAGTGGTTTACCCAACCAAAATAATCTTCACAGATAATACATAGAAATAAGAGCAATGAGTTTCTTTTATCTTGTTCTTTGATGTAGGGTGAATGCATGTGTTATTGATATGGACCAAGCATGTCTGTTGACTTCTTAATTGGTATTATTTTTTCAGTTGCTGAAGCGGTTTCCTTTTTTTAACGTCAATTGTACACTGAGGTGTCAAGATATGTACGATCTTTACTTTGTTAGTTTACAAATAGTGTTCATTGACTAAAAAAAATTATAATTCACATATAACTAAAAAATCTTTAAGAGGATTCAAAATTCATTTGTATGTGTACTAATGCACTTTTGTGCTATGTTGGGGTCATTTATGTATTACATCATATAGGAGAGGGAGGGAACTGAAATTTTTTTGAATAATGTTAGTACTAAAATCAGTATTGAAAAGAGGTAACTTGTATAAAGCTGTCCTATTACCTCTCCCACAATCCTTGATACTTATTTCATGTCTACACTATATTGTAACTACACATGACATGGGGAGAGGTTAAGAAAACACTAAAATTGTATGATTTAGAAGGTGAATGACCCCTAATAATGGAAAGAAGAATGTCTAAAGTAATAAGTCTTATGATCCACAAGTTATTGTTTACTCAGAATTGAGTTGATTATAGGAAATATAGTATTGTAACTGTATTTTGAGAAAAAGTAACTGAAGGCTGGAAGAACTATGGTGTGACATGCAGTTNGATTTTGCTCTGCACAAAATTAATTGTTTCTGAATAAAGGGAAGAAGTGTCCCTAGTGAATATTCTGTGTTTCTTGAAAGAAGATGAATTCAGTAGAACTTTACAAGGTTCCTAGGAACAATGTGTGGCAGATGGTGGGAAAGTGTAAGATGACTTGGCCTTACTACATTAATGTCGTGCTCAATCGGTGAATTATAATAATTATAAATTTTGGATAAATACAGTGATAATTATATAAAAATTAGGAAAATTGAAAACCGAAAAAAAATGTTTGACTATATTTCATATTTATTTGAATTCTGTGGTTCTGTTGTTGTTCCACACCAGTTATGAGTACTAGTTTTCAAAGATTTGTCTAACCACTGGTTCCCTACCTTTTTCATATCTCGTATTCCTTTCTACTTATTTGACTATAATACTGTACCCTGAAAATGTCGCTTTTCTTCCAATAGGTCTAAAACATTCCTTGTGGTTAATTATAAGATGAAATTCAGTGCTATATATAATTGGGTGGCTGTGAAAAATTGAAAGATGGATTATCAGGGTGACCATGGTCTGGAAAACCCAGAAACGCCGGGGAATTTTGCATGTCTGGGAGAAGTTGAAATTTGTACAAAGTCAGAGGAAAAAGACTTGTATAGTTTGTTTTCTATATAATATCGAAATTTTATGTATGCATTTATTTTCCGGGATTCATAAGAATAAAAATATTTTATCGATTAAAACAACTGAAATTAATTCAAAATTGTATAATTCCTTTTATTTATGTCTATTTGCAACTTGCGACTTTCCAGTATCCAAATTTCCCACATTGAAGAGTACTAGACAATGTTTTATTAGAAAAAGATTCTCATATATAAAAAATATTGGAGATAACTTGTCTTGATTGTAGAATAAGAAATGGGCATAATTTGTGCTACCCGAGATGTCTAGGATCACCATTGTAATAAAGTCACGTTAAAGCAAAAAGATCAAAAACAGGTTAAAATGAAGTGCCAGAAAACACCAACAAACAATAATCACTCATAAAAAGAATGAGTAGTTGGATAAAGCTCTAAGAAAACCCAAAGAAT
This sequence comes from Laupala kohalensis, assembly GCA_002313205.1. Taxonomy (NCBI): domain Eukaryota; kingdom Metazoa; phylum Arthropoda; class Insecta; order Orthoptera; family Trigonidiidae; genus Laupala; species Laupala kohalensis. The sequence continues at coordinate 13,192 of NNCF01131306.1, read as the reverse complement.
TAGTCAGAAATAAAAATGCTCCAATATATTGGATAAGAATGGGTTTATAAGTGATTGTAATTGCCTTAATAACTGATGTATCTTATTGTTTATTTTAGAAGATTTATTTGTTTTAAGATATGATTGTTATTAAAGGTGAGAGAGTTCAAAATTTAAGATTAGTGTGATAAAACACAAACTTTTTCTTTTTAATTGTGTTCTAATTTTGAAAATTGTTACAATTATGTATTAATTTTCTAAATGTGCAATTATTGTCAACTCTCATTGTAATCTGTTCCACAAGTTATTTTTGAAATTAATGTGATGTAATTTCTTAAAAACAGCAGGGAAAAATTGAAAATTTATTGGGAAACTTGGAAAAGTGGATTTAAATCTTTATGGTAAAATAGTGGCAACCGTGAATGTTTGTGTTCCCTACATTTGAGTACCCACATGGAAACAATCTTAGTTTTAAATATTAACTTACTGAATGAAACTAGAAGTTATGGCTTGTGACAGTTAATGACATGATAGGTTTGCGAGAAAAACTACGATCCCTGCCTTTATTGTTGGCATATCCTCAGAAGTCTGTTGCGTTCTCCCAAGGGGTATATGTACTCCAAGTTGGGAATCGCTGGTCTAAACAACCCCATAAAGAAAGCTTCCAGTAACAGATTTTGTTGAAAAGGCAAAATCTCACTCTTCCTGGATTATTAGTTGTGTAACTACCATAACTTAAGCATCACAATTTTAAAGACTAATAAACCTGTTGTGTCTCATGGCCTGTGGCTCCACCTTGAGGTGAGGGCTGTAGCGTTGCAGCCATTGTGATGCCTCGTATTCTGTTAACGGATCCACAGGCGGTCCCCCTCACCCCCACCCATTTTTACACCCCTATTTTTACGACTATAAGTGAGGAAATAGTTATATGCCAAGTATTTATTTCCCTCTGAACACACTGAAGGATTAGAGATCAGCTTGTGATTGTTGCCCAGAAATTAGGTCTTTCCTGATATTTTCATACCTTACAGACTAATCCCAGTTCATGCATTTAAGAATCTTAAATTTTCTCTATTAGCTATTGAGTGACATGCACTGCTCTTTTATGAACAAATTAGGAAGAAAAATTACATTGTGGATTCCTGCATGAAAATTGTTTCATTATGTAGATACAGATGCTGCGAAGGTGTAATTCTGTAAGTCAATACCAATGCAGTACCTATGCAGTAGGATATTTTTTTTATAACATCCTTCCCTTAAGTATATGTAATTTTTTACTTTGTAATACCTGTCGGGTGTAGAACACGTTGCTCCACTTGTCCGAAATAGAAATGACAGACTTTATTGTAATTGTTCATTGTTAGACTAGTACTAGTAGTGTCAATTGCATTATTTAACACCTTTGTTGCTTGTGGTCTCTGAAACATACTTTAGCAATATCTGCTATTATTTCCAGATTCGATTCCTTGTATGTATTCGTTTGGTTCTATGGATAGAGAAACTGGACTGGACAGTATTCCACCACCGTTGTCCGTACCGTGTGCTCTAAGAGTGGTTTCAGAATCCAAAGAGCCTACATAGGGTGAATGGAAAGCTGGTTCATGAAATTGATTGATAAAAAATGATGATAGATTGTTGTAATGGAATGAAAAGCAGGGGAAACCAGTGTCCCAGGAAAACCTGCCGTGAACACGCGTTCTCTGCAACCGCAAATTGTACTTGGATCCACCAGATTTGAATTGCTAGTCACCAGAGGTGCTACCCACTACGCCATGAGTTGCCCTTATGGATTACTAGTGATGTAATGCGATTACAAGTGCTAAGTATGATCAATATTTAACATTTTCATTTACTTTCGTATTTTAATTCCACCAATGGTTTTAGCCAAAGAAATATATTTTCTTACATTTGGTGGGTTGTTCTTTGTTTCTGTATTTTATTCTATTTATTTTTTCCAACCCTGATTTTGCTGCAATTACACTTGTGATATAGTTTCTGGTGCATGTTGTTTGGACCTTGCCATTGCAAGAAAAAAGAAGAGTTTCTTGCTGCAATGGGCTATTACTGATGAAATGACTAGAGCAGAAAGTATTGGCTCAGATAATTGCGAAGTTGCTCTCCCATACACTGATATGTCATTTATTTGTTTGCTTTATTTGCTCATATACTTCTACGTTTGTACATTTGAAAAAGAAAATACAATTAAATATTTACAATACAAATTGAGTTCTCATTATGTTATTGCTGAAAAACATCATGTTACCATCACAGAAAATTCAATTTTCGATGCCCATTTTCCTAAGATATTTTTGTTTGTATGGGCATTTTAATATGAGAAGTTGTTTTAGTTTAATTTTGAATATGTTTCCAGTTAATAGTTTAATACTGTCCTGTAGTTTATTATAGAGAATGCTCGGACTTACATATCAGTCTTGATTAGTGGCAGCTTTTGAGTTGAACACCCTGTGGTAGTTTTGTTTACCTCGAGTATTATAATTGTATTTACTTGTGTTAGGTTTAATATTATTTTTTAGTAAAATAATTAGTCTGTAGATGTAAAGTGCTATTATAGTTAAGATTTAGTGTTTTATGTAGTAATCTCTGCAAGATTGAGTGGGTTTTAAAGAGTTAGTTGTGCCTTGTACTAATCCCTGCTTTTTCTGGTTTTCCTTGTACTCTAGTAAATGACTGAGGCACATTGTTGTGTTCTGTACAGTGCTCTTATCATATTTATCAGAATTTAATCCCTCCCGTTATTGCAAGGGGCTAAGCTGAGGAGAAACAATTAATGAAGTCAAATGAAAGTAATTTCATTTGAAGTTTTGTTCTGTGAAGTAGTTGGCCCTCTTATGTATAATCATAGAAATGTTGAAATTAAACTAGGTATTGATAATCTGGTATTTTCTATCTTTAAATTCTTTAACATTTGAGATGAGAGGCTATTAAAAGTATTGGAGCGTGAAATAACAAGTCAGAAACATCGGAAAGAAATTCTCTCTTAGGATTGATTACCACTCAAAAATCGTCCTCGTATTCTTCTAATTTACTGTCTGCTTCACCTTCATTTTGATCAGCATGGTTCTCTCTTCCAACAGGGCTGGATGGGTTAAATCACTCGTTTTATTTTTCAAGTGTTAGTTGTCATTTTTTATCTCTGATCATTCATGTGATCAAATATGACTAACTTAAGATTTTTATGAATGATTAAAATTTTCATGAATGTTCATATTGTAATTTCATAAGTTCTTTATAAAATAAAGTTTTCCTGGTGTTATTTTATTAATATTGTAAGCAATTTTTTCCTTACAATCTTGACAATCCATGCTGTCGACATGGTGATCGGAAGTCGAGACTTAACTGCTCACTTCTCTGAATCATGGATAAATGTACCTTTGCAACTCTAGTTAACCAATATCTCAAGTGTTGTCTCTGTTTATAATAATTTCACATGTTCTCTCCTAAAAAGTTAATCTTAGTGGCTGTATGTTACAAGGTGTAAACAGCCCACATTCACTTATTTTGATAGTTTTCTTCTCTTAGTTTTAAGACAAACCTTGGACAATGCATTCACGTGCGGGTTCCTTATTCAGGCAACTTCATCTAACACCTATATCTTTTTGACTTGTTATGCTTTGTTTTGGCTGTGTGGCCTAATACTTTAATTTCTGGTGAATTAGTTTTCTTGCAATTTTTTTTTTCAGGTGCGAGTTAGTGATTAAATTGAATGAAGTGTTTCTTTACTCTGTAATGTGAAATTAGGAAACCTGGTACATGTTTTTATTTTCAACAATATTGTCTACTCTTTTTTGTAGAACATAAGACAATGCTAGGACTGGGGTGTAAGTGCTGGGTATAATGACGAGATAAACTTCTTTTTTCACCTTAGTTTTTGTAAATGGGAAATAAAACATGCCATGGAGGCTTATTTACGTGGGGCGATAGGAGATGGGTGGTAGCGACTGTTAGTAGGTGCAGCGGTCAGCTGGGTGTACCAACGACATGGCTCACATGGGGTTGTTAGCAAGAGTTAGTGATACTAAGAGTGACAGGAGATGGGTATAGGGAGGTTTTTTCCATTGTCACACCTGTAATTGGGACATTAAAATTAAAAGCTACATAATGTTTCTGATCTTGCCGGGAACACAAAGTAACTCGGTGACAAGCAAGCATGCTAGCCTGAGAGGCATACACTACTAAGCTGAAAACACTTAAGTTGCCGAAAATGTTCAAGGAATCTCATTTTTCTAAAAGTGGGTATGTTACACATTTTTATTGTATCGTGTATTAATTTGCAGTATAGTGATTGAAATGTGATGGATTTCTTTTCATGATATAGGGAGCAAGTTAGCTTTAGCTGCATTGTATGTGGTTTAAAGACTCTTTAACTTTGTTTCATTGGTGAACAACTTATTCATCATCTGTTGTAATAAATAGTAATTTTAAGCAATGATCAGATGTGTTTTTTACAAGTGACTGCCCTTTGCGTTTTCTCCGTACCCGCCCGAGACCTAGCGCTGAGTGTTCCTGTGTCGCAGTTGCGGAAGGGATACTTCGCCGAGAGGCCGAAGCGGAAGCACCCACGAAGGCGGAAGCCGCAGTGTGCAAGGGAGGAGACGACGACGACGGCAGCTGCGGCGTCGGCAGCGACGTCTTCGCCCACTGCCGACCCCGTCCCTGTCCCTGAGCTGCCCTCCCGGTCGCCGTCGCCCTCCACCCACGGTGACAGCGGCATCTGTCTCGGGGGCGAGAGTGAAAGTGTGAGCGGATCGCAGTCTCGGGATGGTGGTGCTGTGACGGAGGTAGCGAGCTGTGGAGACGGAGGAAAAGGAGGAGACAGTTCGAAAGCGGACGGGCTGTGTTATATGTGTGTGGAGCGACCGCGGGATGGGGCATTCGTTCACCAGAAGACAGTACACATTCTTTGCTGTTACACGTGTTCATTGAAGGTGTGGAACCGGACAAGGATGTGCCCTATGTGTAACAGACGCCCTCAGAAATTATTGCGGGTCATATACGGTTAGAAATTTTATTCTGTGTATAGTACCTATTCTATTCTGTGCAAGTTAATAAAAATTTGATAGAAAAAGGATTAAGTATATTAATTTGTCTATTCATTACATTTGAATTCTGTTTGTTTAGTACCTTTCTTGTAAGTAATGGTTTGAAGTCCATTGTTAATAATATAGTCAAATTTTTTTACTTGAGGCTATAGTACATGCCACGTTAAATAGCCATTAGAAATTATTTCCTGGAAAATGGCATTTGTGCATTAAATAGTCCAAATCCTCAACATCGAGGATTTTTTTAAATAAAATTTTTATTCTCAAATACATGAACATTCGTTAACTAATGTCTTTCTTAACTAAAGTTTTCTTGTAAATGTTCAATACATGGTATTCTTTGTGTTGATTGTCTCGTCTTGTAAATAAAGATTTTATTTTCATGATTTACAAAATGCTTAAATTGTCTTGGTAAGTCATGGTACCTGCTATTTTAAGTATATTAACTTGTCTGAAAACCTTAGTTTTCTTACATGGGGCACTTCTTTATTATGGTAGAATTCACTTTGCTTTTTCTACCTTACTTTTAAATAAAGGGTGTAAGTTTATTGTTAACAAAATGCTTAAATTTTCTACATAAGGCTATAGTATGTCACATTGAATAACCATTTGAAATCATTTGCTAGAAGAAGGCAATTGTGCACTAAATTGAGTGAATCTAGGCATTCTTACATGAGAAACTTAATTGTTACATTTTTATTCTTAAATAAATGAAAATTCAACAGTTCATTGAGACTAATTCAGCCTAAAATCCATTATAAATTCTAGAAATTTTGTCTATTTACTCCTTCAACATTTCTTGCTTTTACCCCAAGTTGTTATACAGGATGAGAGCTCTGTGATAAAACTACCGGCGCAGATTGTTCTTCCCTCTCGTCACCCTCTCCAAGTTGTGACTGTGAAGTATGATGGTTGTGAGGTTGGGGTCGCTTTTGTGCATGCACTCAACCAAACTGCGCCCCTCACCTGGTTTCTTCACATAAATAGTTCCTCATACTTCAAATTTAAACAAAGTAAGTTGGCAATGCACCAATCCTCCACCATTTAAGAAACTGACTCTGTTTCTGAAAGTGTTTTGTCAAAGGACTTGATAACCCAAATACAGCGGACAAATGTCCCTTGGCCCTAGTACATTAGCTAGATCATTCATATAGATAATGAACAATAAAGACCCCAATACTCTACTGACCCATGTGTAACACCATATTTCAGAGGCAAATAACTAGACTGTTGTCATAGTCTTCTGCAGCCAGTGGCGGGGTGAATGCCTCAGAAAACCTTGGTATGGAGGTCGAAACGTCAGCTCCTCAACGAATGATGCAGCAACCTTGAGTCACGCTCTAATAAACTAAAAAGTTTGTAACTAATGATGATGATACTTTTACAGATCCTAGGTCAGTACAATAACCATACTGACAACTATTAGTAACATTTGTCTCATAAAAAGTCAACAATTTGTTCATTACAAAGGGCTCTAATGACCTTAACGTTGACGAGCCCTAAAGCCCTACAAAAAATGTTCATCACACTTCCAATATTTTTAATATTATTTGTACAATTTAAATATGTCTAAAGCTATTACAATCAGATACATTTCGTTTTTTGTGAATGGATACTATTATAATCTTCGGCATGATGTAGAAAAACAAAAAATTAGTTATGATAAGAGTCTAAGGTTGTACCACAAAATTCAAGCATTTTTTATTGTATTTTTAATCAAACTGGAAACATCTAAACAATTGCTAGTTTTCATTTGACCGAGGACCCTATAAACATAATTAACTTTACTACTATTAATGTCCATTATATAATTGTTCTTCCACCCACGCCTTTGGTTCAAACTTCACAAGGTAGCCTGGGTTAATTTGAGTACATTTCTTTTTCTCTAGGTCTCGTTTCCAAATATCTTTGTTGTTACAAGTGCCACGCCATCAAATGCGTGTAACCGCCTCTCTAAAAATGATTCTTTATTATGTTTCTCATGTTTCCTTTGCAACTAGCGGCCTTTTATTCTCACCACGCTTACAACCGCAACCCTCCGTCGGCCCGGCGAGTGGGTGGTTAAACACCTCGCCCCTGCTACTCCCTTCAACGGCCAGTTTATTTAATATGCCAAAAACTTCTAAAGTCATATTTTTAATTTGAAAATGAATGAAAATAATATTTCATGACAAAATGTGTGTGTGTGTATTATATAAATAAATAAAACCATATATTCTTAAAGTAGATGATTTGATACTTCCCCGTGTCCTCCTTCCTGACTGGCAGATTAAGGCAATCGCATGATGAAGTAATTAATACTGGCATTGTAATCAACATGATAATTATTTATAAGCTGTACTAATCTTTGTCTAAAGCAAACCAAAAGAGACCTTCTTAGGTTATTTATTACAATAAAAATATAAAGATTTGGTTTCTCTTGTTAACAAACTGCGTTTATTTTTAAATAAGTCAGTGGTAAATGTTATGTTGAATAATGGAATTTAGTTGCTATGTGATAGTATCTGTGCGTTAAATAGTCTGAATCAGCAGTATTCTAATATAGGGACTTCTTTCTTACATTATTATTGTAAATTGATTGATAATTTAAATTATGTTCATTTATGATTTCTTCTTTCTGATATACTGAATCCTAAATTATTCCATTATAGCTAATTGTGTGTTACATTTCTATTTTCAAATAAATGAACATTCAATATATCAGTTTTAGTGATGTCATCACCATAAAGAATGTACTATGCGTTTTATTCCTTTGTTATGGTTCGTGTGACTGGAAGATTGAGACAATCATGTGATGAAAAAATTTATACTGGCATTGTGATCAACAATGATATTTATTTATACGCTATTCTGATCTTTGTCTCAAGTAATCCAACAGAGATCTACCTAGGGGTTTTGTTACAATTTAAAAAAAAATTTGTTTCTTTTGTTAACAAAATCCGTTAATTTTTACACAAGTCTGTGATACACATTATGTTGAATAATGGAATTTAGTTGCTATGTGATAGTATCTGTGTGTTAAATAGTGTGAATCTGCAGTATTCTTATTTGGGAACTTCTTTATTCCATTTTTATTTTAAAAATTTTGATAAATTAAATTATGTTCATGTTATGTATGTAGAATTTTGTAGAAGAATGTAGAATTTTTTCTTTCTGATAATATACTGAATTCTAAATTATTCCATCATAGGTAATTGTGTGTTACATTTCTGTTTTCAAATAAATGAACATTCCATATATTAGTTTTTTGTGATGTCATCACCATAAAGAATATACTATGCGTTTTATTCCTTTGTCATGGTTCATGTTACTGGCAGATTAAGGCAATCGAGTGATGAATTAATTAATACTGGAATGGTGATAAACAATGATATTAATTTGTATGCTTTTCTTATCTTTGACTCAAGGAAACAATAAAAGATCTAGCTGGATTATTCATTACTATTGAAAAAATATAAACATTGGTTTGTTTCATTAACAAAATTGTTTTGTTTTCTTACAAAGATTTAGTTGATGCTTTATTGAATAAATAAAGGAATTCATGTGTCATTTGACAGCATTTTTTCTATAATATTAATCCTTAGTATTCTACCATACTACCTTTATTTGTTACATTTTTTAGAAACAAATATGCATTCCAATTGTTGTTTAAGTGATAACATCTACTTAAAGGTTATATGATTTGATTTTTCCCATCCTATTTCATGTGACTAGTACAGAGACAATCACAAGATTAAGCAATTAATACTGGCATTGTGATTAACAATGATAATACTTTTACATAATTCTGACCTTTGTTTGAAGTGAACCAAAGTAGATCAACCTCGGTTATTTATTACATTCTTTTTAATAAAGATATGGTTTTGTTGTTAAGGGGAAGCACCTTTAAAAATTGATGAAATTTATTGACAAATTTAATTTTTGCTTTTGATCATTATAAATATAATTACCCATTGTAGAATTATGTCTGGGAGTCTGATTTTGTGACGCATTTAAATGTCCATGTGTGCTGTGTGCAATGTCCCCTTTTTTCAAACTACTTTCTTTCCTATTTAATAATAGATCATATTTTATTTTCACAGCACTTTTGAAGGAATTTTTTGTAGAGTCTCTGAAGAACTTTTGAGATCCTGAAATTAGTGTGGGAAACCGTAAATTGCCAAAGTGAGTTCCTTCCTTATGCAGTGTTTTTGTTAGGTTAGGTACAACAGTGTTCTTGTAAGCATTTCTGTAGCGTATTCTCAATAGTATTTGTGGCCTTTTTGTGTTTCGCTTTTTCAGTTTTTATTGTTTCTTTTACTATACGTGTAACCAAATAGTAAGTAAAAACGTTTTAAGATTAGGTCATAGTTTTCAAAGGTATTTTGATAGGGTACTTGTTTTGTTACTTTACTTATTTTATTGTATTCAAATACCAATTTAAATATGAATAAAATAAAACTAAAGTCTGGGAGAGAAAGGCCCATTAAAATAACATAAGCAAATAATATTGCCCTGTAATAAAATTAAGGGATTCGCCGACGAACCAAGCAAGATGCGACTTGCTTGGAGAAAAAACGTTACGTAACGGCGGTTGAGGACGATTCGTAAACACATCCGAGGATTGGCGGATAAGAAATGAATATCACTCCAAAATTCCCGATCAGAACCAAAGCGTGGGAGTAGCGACGCTATTGGGAAACTCCATCACGTGAAATTTGAAATNTTTGTCTCATGTTATCCAAGTCTGAATCTGCAGTATTCTTATATGGGAACTTCTTTCTTCAAATTTTATTTAAAATCGATAATTTAAATTATTTTAATGTTATAACATTTACTTAAAGAATGTAAAATGTATTCTTTCTAATATTATACTAAATCCTAAATTATTCCATCTTAGGTAAATGTGTGACATTTCTATTTTCAAATAGATGTATTTTAAAATTATCAGTATTAGTGGCAGTACCGTCTTAAAGAATATATTATATGTTGTTGTTTTTTTGTTTAACGGCTCTAATGACCTAGTCCTTGACGAGCCCTGAAGCCCCACAAAAAAAATTCCTTTGTCATGATTCGTATGACTGGAAGATTGAGGCAATCATGTGATGAAGAAATTTATAATGGCAGTGTGATTTACAATGATAATTATATATAAGCTATTCTGACCTTTGTCTGAAGTGATCCGAAAAAGATTACCTAGGTCAATTTTTACAAATAAAATTAGAGATTTGGTTTCCTTTGTTAAAAGGTGTTTTTATTTTTACATAAGTCAATAGGATATATCATGTTGAATAATGGAATTTATTTGCTATGTGATAACGTGTGTTGAATAGTCAGAATCTGTAATATAATTAGATGGGAACGTCATTATTTCATTTTCATTTTAAATTTTTTGATAAATTAAATTATGTTCATGTATTGTAAGATTTGATTAATTTCACAATTAAATACCGAAATCAAGCGACGGTATTGGGGAATGTGCCTCCTCACTGCACAGGATTGAAAAACCCATCGTTGCGCGAAGGCGTGAGAAAACAACGCTACAAAGAAAACGCTCACATCTGGCGAGGATGGTGACTCCCGCCCGGCCGAGTGAGAACCTACGGGCAAAAGGTTTTATGATTCCATAGAAATCGCGGCCAGACTAGGGTGCGTTTCGGTAAGCCGGCCCTGTAATAAAATTAAGGGATTCGCCGACGAACCAAGCAAGATGCGACTTGCTTGGAGAAAAAACGTTACGTAACGGCGGTTGAGGACGATTCGTAAACACATCCGAGGATTGGCGGATAAGAAATGAATATCACTCCAAAATTCCCGATCAGAACCAAAGCGTGGGAGTAGCGACGCTATTGGGAAACTCCATCACGTGAAATTTGAAATTCGAGGATTTTGGAAGTGGAAGACGAGATGTAGGGGGGAGAAAGTCCACTTAAGGATTGGGAAATCATTCTTCAGAGACTTGGTTGAGTTTTCGAGAGTGACAGACTTGGTGATTTTTTCTTGAGCCGAGCCACTACTCAGTTTTACTATTAAAGTTATCTGATTAGGTCATAACATCAGATGAGATCTCCGAGTCGCTATTTTTTAAACTAAGTCGTTAAGTTTTTGGCGAACATTTTCGGCGGCGGAATTCAAACCCAAGACGTGACGTAATTCGTACGGGAAACAGACAATGATGGTTCGTGTCCGTGCAACGCCTGAGGGCATCCAGATCGCGTAGCTTGAGGGAGAAAGCTACCACCAGTCGAGCCATCGCTCGTGAAATCTCCGACCCGGAGTCGTAATTGAGAGCAGTACCAGGACAGATTCCCGTGGGGTCGACGCACCCTCCTCTCTCCACTGCAGTGTTTGATCGAGCATCGGCACGAGGTATTTTTACGAGTGTTGGTGGCATTCAACATGTATCGTAAGGCTCTATTGCAAGTAGAAAAGTGGGGTATTTGTTGATGATGAGAGCCAAGACTTCTGAACTGCCGAACTTTCTGATTAACATAAAGTGGTCATTTTTAAAAGAAGAATGAAGTTGATTCTAAATGTATATGTAAATGTTCTCAAGAGANAAAAAAAATTCCTTTGTCATGATTCGTATGACTGGAAGATTGAGGCAATCATGTGATGAAGAAATTTATACTGGCATTGTGATCAATAATGATATTTATTTATACGCTATTCTGATCTTTGTCTCATGTTATCCAAGTCTGAATCTGCAGTATTCCTATATGGGAACTTCTTTCTTCAAATTTTATTTAAAATCGATAATTTAAATTATTTTCATGTTATAATATTTACTTAAAGAATGTAAAATGTATTCTTTTTAATATTATACTAAATGCTAAATTATTCCATCTTAGGTAATTGTGTGTTTCATTTCTATTTTCAAATAAATTTATTTTAAAATTATCAGTATTAGTGGTAGTACCGTCTTAAGGAATATATTATATGTTTTTTTTTGTTTAACGGCTGTAATGACCTAGTCCTTGACGAGCCCTGAAGCCCCACAAAAAAAATTCCTTTGTCATGATTCGTATGACTGGAAGATTGAGGCAATCATGTGATGAAGAAATTTATAATGGCAGTGTGATTTACAATGATAATTATATATAAGCTATTCTGACCTTTGTCTGAAGTGATCCGAAAAAGATTACCTAGGTCAATTTTTACAAATAAAATTAGAGATTTGGTTTCCTTTGTTAAAAGGTGTTTTTATTTTTACATAAGTCAATAGGATATATCATGTTGAATAATGGAATTTATTTGCTATGTGATAACGTGTGTTGAATAGTCAGAATCTGTAATATAATTAGATGGGAACGTCATTATTTCATTTTCATTTTAAATTTTTTGATAAATTAAATTATGTTCATGTATTGTAAGATTTGATTAATTTCACAATTAAATACCGAAATCAAGCGACGGTATTGGGGAATGTGCCTCCTCACTGCACAGGATTGAAAAACCCATCGTTGCGCGAAGGCGTGAGAAAACAACGCTACAAAGAAAACGCTCACATCTGGCGAGGATGGTGACTCCCGCCCGGCCGAGTGAGAACCTACGGGCAAAAGGTTTTATGATTCCATAGAAATCGCGGCCAGACTAGGGTGCGTTTCGGTAAGCCGGCCCTGTAATAAAATTAAGGGATTCGCCGACGAACCAAGCAAGATGCGACTTGCTTGGAGAAAAAACGTTACGTAACGGCGGTTGAGGACGATTCGTAAACACATCCGAGGATTGGCGGATAAGAAATGAATATCACTCCAAAATTCCCGATCAGAACCAAAGCGTGGGAGTAGCGACGCTATTGGGAAACTCCATCACGTGAAATTTGAAATTCGAGGATTTTGGAAGTGGAAGACGAGATGTAGGGGGGAGAAAGTCCACTTAAGGATTGGGAAATCATTCTTCAGAGACTTGGTTGAGTTTTCGAGAGTGACAGACTTGGTGATTTTTTCTTGAGCCGAGCCACTACTCAGTTTTACTATTAAAGTTATCTGATTAGGTCATAACATCAGATGAGATCTCCGAGTCGCTATTTTTTAAACTAAGTTGTTAAGTTTTTGGCGAACATTTTCGGCGGCGGAATTCAAACACAAGACGTGACGTAATTCGTACGGGAAACAGACAATGATGGTTCGTGTCCGTGCAACGCCTGAGGGCATCCAGATCGCGTAGCTTGA
>NNCF01131302.1:35325-45479 GCA_002313205.1 Laupala kohalensis | reverse complement strand
ACACAACTCGTCAAGGCAATGCTTCGATAACTACTAATATTCGTTTTGTCCTTACCTGGTTTTAGTAAAGGGATAAGCGTTGCTTCCATTCACGAATTAGGGAATACTCCCTCGGACCATGAAAGATTAAAGATATCCAGAATGAATTCTTTCGACTCGAGACTGAGTTGTCTCAGCATTTCATAATGAATGGAATCAGGGCCAGGAGCAGTGTTGTGGGCTGTCGCTAGAGCTGACTCAAGTTCCCACATAGAGAAGGAAGAGTTGTAGGGTTCCCAGTTGGTGGAACGAAAGTCAAAAGATGTGCTCTCTGCTGTTTCCCTTTTTCTCGCGAAATCAGGATCGCAGTTTGCTGTAGATGTTAGGTTAGCACAATATTCAGCCATTGCTGTTGCCATTTCTCTGTTGTTGGTGAGAACCCGACCCTGATAATTGAGTCCAGATATTGGGACTCGAGAATACCTTCCAGATATCTTTCGGATTGACTCCCATACTTTAGTGGACGATGTTGTTCTCTTAATGGTGCTTAGAAACTCTTTCCAGGAGGTGGATCTGGATTCTTTGATAGTTCTGCGCGCTTTTGCTCTAGCAATCCGATATGCGGCGAGGTTTTCCGGAGATGGACTAGCCTTAAATCTCCGCAATGCTCTTCGTCTTGCCCGAATGTCGGAGCGACATGCGTCATTCCACAAGGGGACGTGAGGTCTTCGCGGAAAAATAGATGTTTTTGGAATGGATTCTTCAGCGGCGTGATGAATCACCTTGGTCAGATGGTCAACCCTCTCTTGGACACTAACCGTTTCTCTGAAGACAGACAGAGTACGGTACTTTGTCCAATTAGCCTTACTGAGAATCCATTTCTGTGGCTTGCTTTCGGGAATAGTCACACGTTCCTGCAAGGACAACCAGATAGGATGATGGTCGCTACCATGCAGACCATCTTCTACCTTCCATTGAAAGATATCAGCAACTGCAGGAGAGCCAACTGACAGGTCTATAGCAGTCCATGACCCCGTGCCAAATGCGAAGTGCGTCATCTCCCCGGTGTTCAGTAGACATAAATCTTCCCGCTCAAAGAGACAATTCAGCAGTCGGCCCCTAGGGCAATCGCTCGACGAGCCCCACAGTACACTGTGGGCGTTGAAATTTCCAAGGAGGAGGAATGGTCGAGGAAGCTGATGAATTAAATCTCTGAGGGAGATCTCCGAAAAATCTCGTGTCGGAGGAAGATATATAGAACACACGGTCATAGATGGTTCACTATGAATTTTGACTGCTATAGCCTGGATGTGTGTTTGTAGGAGAACAGGCGAGCAGAGGATAGTGTTTCTAACAAACACGGCAACTCCACCTCTTGCTCGATCTCCCGTGGTGTCGTCATATCTGAAGCCGCTGTATCCTCGCAGAGAGGGTGAGTGTTCTGGTGAAAGGTGTGTCTCTTGCAGGCAAATACAGATCGGATTACGACGCGCTAACAGTTGTAACTCTTCACGTTGAGTTCTATAGCCATTAAGGTTCCACTGAAGTATGGAAGCCATTAGTGTTTCGAACCTCCGGGGTCAGGTTCGTGAATGTGTATTTCCGCGTCACCGTCGGACAATACACGTTCTGACTCCGAGGAAGAAAGCACAGAGACGTTCTTTTTACGCCTGTGCGATTTTTTGCTTGGTAATTGAACAGGGTTCAAGGGTTTAGCCCTTGAACCCTGCTTTGTCTTTGTCGGTGTTTTTGTTGCAGGTTTAGTACTACTTGGTGTTTTTGTAGTAGATGGACGTTGGTGTTGATTTAACTTTCTTGGGAAGGGCTGACTCATTTTTCTTTCCGCATTTCCACTGACATGTGCACGACGTTGTCGTAGACACGTCAGTGAAATCGGTTTGAACAGATATGCTCTTTTTTATTACAGGAGTCTTGGCTGCGGTGGAGAAACTGGTAGAAAATACAGGGTATAAAGCCCTGTATTTCTTCCGCGCTTCACCGTACGGGATCTTCTCCGTGGTTTTAATTTCCTGCACTTTCTTTTCTTCAAGAAAGGCGACACACTCCCTGCTCCATACCGGGTGACTGCCTGTGCAATTAATGCACTTTGCAGGCCCTGGGCATGAGACGCCGGGTTCGTGTGCCTCCTTTCCGCACTTTCCACAGGTGTCACGTCCCTTACACGATGTTGTCGTGTGTCCAAACCTCTGACACTTATAACAGCGCAGAGGATTTGGTAGCACGGACCGGCAGGTTCAGCCATCCAGCCTTCAGTTCCTTTGGTAATTTAGGACAGTCAAATGTCACGATGAAGGAACTGGTCTTCTCCAGAACACCATTTATCTTCCTCATGACTTGACCGACCTCAACTACGTAGTCAGCCCCCCATTCTACAACTAGTGCTTCTGTTGTCATATCAATAATGTCCCTGCAAGTTACGACCCCCTTGCTGCGATTAAGCGCAGCATGGAGCTCGCACTTCACAGGGAACTCTCCCAACAAAGTACATTTTAAAAGTGCCAACGCTTGCTTGTTGGTGTTGGTTTCCAACAGCATTGACCCATTTCGCAATCTTTTTATAGATTTCAGCGTTCCAACCAAACCCTGCAATCCTTTGTAGATATAGAACGGGGATACATTTTCAAGTGTCCCGTCTATACGTGTCATGACAATAAAAACATTTTCATGTGAAAAGTTCTGTTTCTTATCCTCATTTTTATCTGAAACAGGAGGGCTCTTAGCCCTCGGCCGCTTCGAAGACCCTGAGGCGTAATACTTACCTTGCGACTCGCCCACTTCGCAAGGCAGGGGAAAATCTTTCATTTTGTCCCACGAGTTCGGAGGAAATAAATGTCCGGTGACGTGGAGCCCCCGCATCACGCCACTATGCCTTGCTCAACTGAGGTGCGGCAGTTGCTCCAGAGGTTGTCCGCTAGAGAGTGTTTGTCCTCAACACCCATTCACCTCATCGGCGCGTAACACACCTTGAGGTTGATGGTTTTTTATAGAGGTTTAATCCTTCCTCGCGACCCGGCCAATGAAGGCAAGATCTCCGCCCTTCAATACATGCAACTTTCCACCATCGCGCCAATGGCGGTCGCTGAAGCATGTCCAAAGCTTACGGTGTCCGAGGACTGGTGGCGCAATACCAGTCCCAGCTCGGAACCGTGGGTTTGCCAAGCCCATACTCACTCGAAACTGAGCTTCCTGCGGGGGGAAAGAAGAAAGAGGAGAAGAGGAAAGGGAAGAAGGGGAAAATGAAAGATACCCTAGCTCTAATAGCTAGGAATCGAAAAGAACAAGAGGTGACCAAGGGAGGTCAGGAAAGAGAAAGGAAGGAGCATGGCACAAGTAAGTGGAAGTAATGCCAGACTCAGCTCGGGGCCCCGTGTTCGCGAAACACGCACTTACTAGATGTAAGTCCCCTGGGGGATATTCGGGATATATTGTTTAAAAATCGTAAATATTAAAATAACTCTAAAATGTAGATACATTATTTCAATAGACTGCCGCCCCTCGGCAAGAGCCTAGAGAATTTGAACATAAAATCCGCATGTAGCCGAAGGAAAACTGGAGAAAACTATTAGCCATTATGAAGCCCATCAACGGCAGCGTTGATAATAAACCTTGATTACCCGAGCAATATCAGGAACGTCGTATTCCCAGAGAGCCTCCACGACCTCCCACACTCCCTTGTGCAACGCCGCCATCAGAGGGGTGTTGCCCGCGGCGTCCTTGGCTGTTGGAGAGCAGCCACCACGGACAAGTGTCAGCAACATCGCGCTGTTCCCAGCTGCCACCGCTTCATGCATCGCACGAGGACCCTCTGCGTCGAGTAGGACTTCGAAGGCGTCGCAGGCCAAGAGCACATCCACAGCGGAACAGTCCCCTTTAGCTACAGCCGCTTGCAGAAGAGACGGTGAACCTACATCACGAAATTCAGAGCAAATGTCCATTTAGTTGACGCAGGGGCATGTGGGGAACAATTGCGGATGTATTAACTTGTTTGTCTGGGATTATTCGTCTCAGTAGATAGAACTACCAACGTTTCGGCCATCTTCATGGCAATGTCAGAGTCGTGCAGACCTAAGTCGCTGTCATACTCGACAGAGTATGTTCGCAGAGTTACAAACGAATTGTTACACTGAAGAACACATTGAAAGACGTTAACTGAAGGGACAAGAACCCGAGGGATAAAAGTGATAAAGAAAAGTAAACTGAAAAAACAAGAACTAATTTTATAGTTGGGAGGTAATATTGAATTCTTCGTATGATCATTATAAAGAAACACCAGTGTTTAAGTAAATTAGACTATGCATCAGAATTTCTTACATCTTGTAGATTAGTCTAACCAGGGGGCTGTTTCCACTATTTTAAATAAAACTAGCACTCGTAACCCTTGGCACCCACCTGAAATTAGATAAAATGTGACACATTTCCTTTGGCCACAAATATTTTTACGTCCTTTTTCACCGGTTTCAGCCGAAAGCTCAGTTTATTTAACGTGTCCCTACGCCTCTGAGCACAAAGATCATCGTACCATGTCCCTCAACGGTGCATATAACTCCGGAAAAGTTCGGAAATATAAAAAGACGAGGCTATACGAGATGAATACTATACCTGAGTTATTCGTAACTGGAGGTAATCCCTTCTCCACTAGTAGACGGAGAATCTCAACATGACCATTTTCAACCGCTAAGTGAGCAGCTGAGAGGTCAGAGTTGTCCAATCTTCGAACGTCAGCATCGAATTCCAACAAGAGCTTAACTATATCTTGTCGTCCTGATTTCACGGCAGTCATTATTGGAGTGCGTCCATCGGAATCACAAGTATTCACTGAAGCTCGAGCTTCCAGCAGAATTCGAACGACATCTTCATGACCCTTCAGAAGAATACGGAAATATGACAATCCACTATTCATTATAACCATCTGACGTTGAGCTTATGTTTATTCAAAGCACCGAATTTTATTAGGACGAAGATCAATTTGCAGAACAAACCTCATTGGGTGGCATAATATGCGAATGGGTTCACTCCTTGGTTTAGATATAATACAGCCAATCAATTTTATCTCGTCCTTAAAAAAGTAAATCTCGAAAAGAGGGTTTTCACGAGGTTCGAGGACTTTGTATGCTCGCTATGGCAGAGTCTAGATGTATTTCTTTTCCTTTCCAAATTTCCAAGGAGTCTGATTAATTTTGAAGACTGCGGAGGTCACTCTTTGGTGCATTCAAAGTGTTGGACATGTTTGTTTTATTTTTTGCTCGTCGCCAAAGTGTCGTGATGAAACGGATGTATTCTTTAAAGCGAGCTCTAAACTATAAACAACAGCTCAAATTCATTAATATTAGAGTGGCAAATTTATTTTTTGAGAAGACATCATCATGTTCACACACACTGTATTTTTTGCAACGATTAATTTCCAGCGGCCGCTCACTGTCGTCGTGGAAACGAAGGTTTAGGTTCAGAAGCCACTTCATTGCGTCCTCCATAGTTCCTCTCTGTGCAGAAGAGGATTTAAGCACAGAGAACACAGCCACGCGCCCAGGGGCCCACACCACAAGAAATTCTAACAATCAGCGAAACTATTTCGAATTTATAAGACGACATTGGCAACGCAGGCGACAGAAGTCTCGCATTGTTTAGTTTTCATATCGTATTTTGTAGTTTTTTTTATTCTTTTTATCTCGAAAGCTTATTAACAAAGTGACACGTTTGCTTAAAATTACTATTTGTAGTTTTTAAAACTGAAATAGCTAATGTTCGTCTATTTTAAAAGAAATACATGTATTGGTGTATAATTTGGTGTGCTTTTCTAAATTTTTAAAAGCTATGCCAATAAATAGTTTTGAAAGCATTATAGACGTTCAATTTTATTATTACTCAGTTCTTCTAATACTGGGCAATACGATTTTTGTTGTTGTGAAAATTCGGAGACGTTTATCTAAAGGATTTTAACAAAATAAGAGCTTTAATTTCAAGATGAATGTGTTACAAAATTTCCGGGGATCCCCTCCGCCGACGTTTTTCCTTTCTCGGGGCTTTAGGGCTCGCCGACGTCGAGGTCATTAGAGCCCTTCCCCCGACCTCCCTTCCGGAGGGACCGCACACGGAAGTGCAGAATCCTAAATCCGGTCCTGTCTCTGTGACGACACAAACGCTGAGATATGTTCGTTCGGTGTCTGTCTGTCTCTCTCTCTCTCTCTCACTCTCTCCCGCACACGCGTACGCGGAGGCAAAGTCAGTCGGTACCTTTTCCGCAGCGATGTGCAGAGCGGTGAGTCCGCGGCCGTCCGCAGCGGTGAGTGACGCCCCGAAGCCCAGCAAAGTGCGAGACGCCTCCACGCTTCCGCTGTCTGCCGCCAACCACAGAGCAGTGCGACCATCGTCATCCACCACCGAATCCACAGCATCTCGAAGCTACAAAACAATGTTTGTTTATTGTAGTGTTTACAGTAAATGGGAGGGAAATGTAGCTTAGTGCTATTGAAGCGTATCTACGTGGAGCGATGGGAAGTAGGAGTTGGGTGGTATAGGGCTATTGTTAGTAGATGGGTCAGTTAGCTGGGTTTACCAACAACTTGGCCCATGTGAAGGGGTTAATAGGAGCAGTCAGTAGTAGTTATTGCTTCTAGGAGTAGAAGGAGGAGGATTCGCTTTTTGGCAGCCACAGCTATATGAACTGGGACATTAATGTGGAAGGCTACTAACTTTTTTCTGCCCCGCCGGGAATTGAACCTGAGATGACTTGGAAGTGAGAAAGCACACTAACTCCTTAGCCACTTGAGGGGCAAATAAGAGACATTCTCATCCACCTAAGCGAGAGATTGTGAGTTGCCCGGGAATCCGATACGGAATAGATCCGATATTGAGTCAGGAATAGAAGAGGGACACTTCCGCTGAGGACCGACCCCACGCTCTCCCACTCTACAGGATGTAGCAATGCAGAGGCCAATGACGCTGTCATCTTCTTCACTATTATAGGTACTGCATTTGATTCGCGAGGAACGAATTATTTGAAATATGGTATGTATTCGTACGGAGATAACAGTAGGCCTAGAAACCCCTGCCTCTTTGCCCACCACTGAAAATATTACACGAATCATTCGGGGTTTGAACCAGCTTCACAAAGAAAGAAAATGTCAGAATCACCACACGACGCGGGGCGCCCTTCCCGACACATCTTCCCGAGGCGGATGATACGGCAATGCCGTGACAGCACAAAATAAGTGGGAGGAAAGACAGGGAAAACCAAAACAAAGGTATTCCAGACCTGCTTGGGACATCACTGCCAAATCGTCTAGGAACCGGGGTTTGAACCCGCGTCACCAGAGACACAAGACACTAACTACTACATCACAGGTGGACCAAAGAAGAAAAAAAAGAATATCTCGTTCCATGCTTCAGCACTTCACTTGTCGTTGCGTGTTTGCCAACATGGCCAAGAATAGATAAGCTATTTGGCTGCATTTGCTCCACTGTGGCAAATACGCAAATATAAATGTACACTTCCGCAACCGGAGTCAGTATAAACTTATGAGTCCGGGACAAACCGCACCTCAGTACACAGAACTACAAACGTTCCAAACATCTCGCTGTGACCTTCTTCAGCGCAATGTCACAGTCGTTCAGACCCACTCTTGTCTCTTTCAGTCGCACCCTTATCCGTCCTCTTGTCTTTTTGAAGTCGCCCATCAAAGGATTCAAAGAAAGACGTGAATCGTCCACATGCGGTTAGCAGTGTTTCGCTCACTACAGAGCGCGCGATCGAGACTTTATATTCTGGCTCTTTAACCCACACTTTTGACTTTTTTATTGCAAAATATTTTTAATAACCATGGACGGTTCTATGGATTGGAATACCGAAAGTTTTAAGATTTCTTGAATTTTATGAAACGGATCCTCGCTTTTGGGCGTAGGAATTATCAAATCCACCAGCGTCTTGTTTGCCATGGTCATTTTTTAAAACATGAACCGCTGTCAACACGTCCATTACAGGTATAACCAAAAGTATTGGGCATGATTGAGATATTTACTGGTGCAGTCCACTTTTGTGAAAACGTCAATTTTTTTTGGCCAAATACAGCGAATACGCTGCACTAATATCGCATCGCCAAGTGAAGTGCCAGCTTGATACAGAAGTACAACGTTACGCACCTGCAGACCTCGCACGATCATCTCAATGACACGAGGTTGGTTGCAACGAGCCGCGTTGAGTAAATCGTCAGGACGCAGAGACGATCTAGAGACTTTCTTCGACGACTTCGCTCGACTCGCCTTCTTCCCGTGTTTAGAGCCGGAAGGTCTCACTCGCGTTTCTGATTTGTGAATACGCTCACTCTCAGCTTGCTCTGCAACCTTGTTTGCTTCAAGAACTGGAAGCGTTTCGTGGGTGTCCACTCCTTCAGTAGTTGACGAGTGAAGCCGTGTACCATCACGTTCTTCGTCTCCCCTTTGCTTCACGACACTCTCGTCCATCGCTGAAAACATTAAATTCGTCGCACGCGCACGCACACAGACTCTCCGGGGAATTCAACAGCAAACTGAAAACTTTATGGTCAAAATAGCAGTTGCAAACTGTATATGACCACAAGGGGATAATAGGCTGAATTACTCTCCGGAAACAAGCAAGAGACCATCCCATTGGTTCCAATCAAGAGCCCAAGGGCAGTGGTCGATTTAATACTTATAAAAGGAATGATTTAATAAATACGTACTGTTATCCATTTATTGCAGATATTATGAGCAGTAAACTCCAAAATGAATTGTAGATATTATGTGCAGTAAAAATTCGAGATGATTAATATTAGCAACAAATGATATTCCCGTCTATGGAAAATCCCTCACTACCTGGAGAAAAACCCGGGCCAGGATTGGGCCCCAGGATTGTATATTTCCAATGACACCATGTTTAAACTATCGTATGAACTATGACAGAAATTGTATGATCTATGACAGAAATACTAATTTTCCGTTCACTGACCAAGAAACAAACTTGTGAAATCATATAGACCGAATTAAATAATTAGAATTAGAAAATATAACGAATTAGGACACACATTAAAGAACTTCGTTTTAGAAGCATGAAAAATATCAGTGTAACGTATTTTAGAAGAAAGGTCTATAATTAAAGTTTCCTTCCAACATTTAACTAAAGAACAAGAATTTGAATAAAGTAGTGTCAAACATCTTCTTTATTGTCTAAAAAAGCAGTTACAACCTGAGTATGACCACGTGGAAGACAATAAGCTAATTTATTATTTTATTATATAAAACAAAATTACTACTCACACTTACAAAACACAATATTTCTCTATATAAAGACTAACCACAAATTTCATCAAAATCTGTTATGTTCACAAAAAATCCCCCCACAATTTAATATGATTTTAAATGCAATGGCTCCACTGAGCAGAACATGTATGATCAAGAAAAAAACTCCCGAATGTGAAATCAATTATCAATGAGATTAGCCAAATGTTAAAAAGCGACAAATGTTCCGGGTCGAGAGTGAACGAGATTAAAAATTGTTAAGAATACGATTCGTACATAAATACTGTGTGACTGGAGGGTCAAAGTTAAAAGTGGTCACTGAAAATTAAATTACCTTGAAAATGTATTCATCATGCAATTGCACTATTTATGGAAAACATTGTCGCTATTAAATAATGCAACCTGAATGCAATTGTATTTTTCTCCCAATGACAGCTAGGGAAAGCTGTTTTGTGTCAAACTTGTGATTAAAGAGTTTCGTCTGTTTTTATAATTTTTGGCCAAACTTAAGAAGATGGTCCCACAAGGGTTCAAAAAAATAATTAATGTCATAATACTACAAATATTATTGCGGTTCCGTAAATATAAGCCGTATTCTTGGCTCTTCTTATTTACGGTAGTTATAAAGAAATATTGTTCCGCACAATTTTCTTCTCTCCACCACGACGCAACCAATCGGAGTTCACTAGCCGCCCCGTGATATTTAAACAGCCAAACTCAGTGCGAACGTGATGAGCTGCTGTTCGCAGCACAGTGAAGCAGATTGCCAAACAGGTGGACCAAATGTGTTTGCTACACAGTGGAACTTATTGCTAAATAACTGGCCAAAATGAATATACTAGTGACCTTCATAGTGCGATATTAACGGTATCCCTGGTTTCTTGATCTACTATCGGATTTTT
>NNCF01131302.1:0-28374 GCA_002313205.1 Laupala kohalensis | reverse complement strand
GGCTAAACAAATGTAATAAATACTTAGTATTTTTACTTGGTACATGATGGCACGATCATATAATTTTTTTAAAGTAAATTGAAACTTTCCAATACTTTCCAATCTGCGCAAACATTAGTAAAACATTATTAAATGGCCCCTGAAAAATATTATCCCCCAATATTTATTTCTCTCTCTCCTAAAATGTCCAAGTAATTCTCAACAATGTTTCAGGATACATTATGCAGAGTTACTTGTTGTTGGTGGAAACTCATAGAAATGTACAAAGAATGTGGCTCAAATCCAGTTTTTGAAAATTTTTCAAGTAATAAATATTTCAATAATGAAAATCAATCAAACAAATGCAGGATCTACCCCCTAACACATGTATGTTGGCAGAACAGGATTATTTCATGAAATAGCTAATCCTTCCTAAATTTCCATATCCATTCATGTGAATTACAAGCAAATTTTTGAGAGAGAAATGTTATTGTGCATAATACTATTAAACAAGTAGGATTCTAATGAAGGATAATTTTTTCAGACGAGTTGCCAAAAAGAAACACCAACATATTTTTAGGTTTCAAAAATGAACAATCTGTATGATAGAAAAATGCATAGNGCATACCCCAATTCTTTTCAAGATTATTTCAATGACCTCTATAAATCAACTTCCTATGACAAATAATAGGTCTACTTCACAATTTCAGCCAGTGAAGTAGTGAGTATCAGTGTCCATTTAAGGTGTTGTTTAATATACCGTAATACTTACGCCGGTAGGTGGTCCACTACACACTCACTGCTTACAGGGACCTGTAACTTGATACACGAACCTTCCTCCATAGCACTCAATGATGAGACTTGATCACAACATTTTCTCACAACAAACTGAGCAATTTTGGAGAAATTACCTCCCGACACATTCAGATACATTTGTACTCCCAACAAGAAGTCTAATGCAACATGTAGACAAGCCAAAACATCCATGTTGTACTTCATATCATTCAATCTGAAAGAGCAAATAAGAGAAACAATGTCAGAATATTAATAATATAGGTACTGAAGATAATTAATACAAACTAAAATTATTCGCTCGCTATAAGTAAAAATAAATTCAGATTTACTACAACGAGGAGGGTAAGCCCTTTCGGTAGCTTTGGGCTAGCATGCTCGGTTGCCACTGAACCGTCCAGGATTCAATTCCCGGCAGAGCAAGAAAAAATATGTAGCTTTTCCCTTCAATGTCCCAGTTCATATAGATGCGACAATGGAAAAGCAAAACCTCCTTTTATCCGCTTCCTACCACTTGTATTAATCACCATCTCTTACTATTACTAATGCCCCACGAGCGCCAAATAGTTGGGAAAGCCAGGGAACCAGCCCACCCACCAACAATAGCTCTACTACCCACCTCCTACTTCCTGTCATCCCATGCAGATATATATATATTTTTTTGTGTGGCTTTCGGGCTCATGTCGACATCAAAGGTCATTGGAGCCCGAAAAACTTGTACAGTTAGGGAAAATGCAGTTACGCACTAGGGAGAGCCAACATGACTCTCCCCGCGTGTGGGACTCGTCGAATGATTCAACCGTACCCACTAAAAACCCTCCCGATCTACAACACACCAAAACATATCTCACAACATACATCAAATGGAGGGGGAGCTAAAATGAGGGGAGAACATAACATGAGGAGGGACAAAGAATAAGGGGGGGACAAAAAATGAGAGGAATGAGGAAAATGAAAGATACCCTAGCCCTAATGGCATTGGGATCGAAAAGAACAAGAGGTGACCAAGGGAGGTCAGAAAAGAGAAAGGAAGGAGCATGCAACAAGTAAGTGGAAGTAATGCCAGACTCCGCTTGGGGCCCCATGTTCGCCAAACATGTACTTACTAGATGTAAGTCCCCTGGGGGGCCCAAGCAGATAAGTTTCAACAGCATTTCTCATTTACAAATACTACAAAAAAATAAATAAAATAAAATAAGGTGGGTATTAACTACTGTTCATTAACATCACTGGGACCATTATCAAGAGTCTCTCCTGTAAATGAATATCAAGTCAATTTCAGAATCATCCCTGCATCAATACTGAGAGGAAGATGAATGCCCATTTCCCTTACTTTCTCCTCACCTAATATCTATCCCTTGTTAATGCTTGCACTCAAACCACGGTTAGACGGAAGAGCAGGACACACGGCCCCAAGTATATTTTGTATAGCCATAATACAAAATATGAACATGAATTGACAAAGGTAAACAGGAGAAGAGTCCAGAAGATAAAGACCTCACCTCAGATGTGCAGGAAACAGTGTCTCCAATGACGCACTGAAAAGGAAGCTGCAATTACTAAAACTCAACGAGGTGAATCGAAATAACTCTAAACGAAGGAAGGGGGAGAAAAGCGAGAGAGAAATAAAACTACCTTTCCGCCGTGCAGATGTTCAAAGCCTATCGGCATCTGTTAACTTGGACGAGGATGCAGCATGTTGGGTATGCACAGTTAGTTATCGAGGAGGTAGATCGCAGGTTTTCCTCATATGCCTTACATTCCACGAGGAGAAGGTCCAACAGGGTCCGAGGAATGGCTGCTGAAAATACCTTGATTTAAATCATGATTTTATTACTTTTTGCTGCAATCGACGCTACTTTCTTATATTTTTACTAGAACAACAAACTTTAAAACATTAGGTATTTAAAAAAATGAACAGCAAAAGATTTACTGGTAACTGTTCATAGTTAAACCAGTACTAGTGTCCGGCATCATTTCCTTTATTTCACATCCTTGTGGCTTGCATGGTCGAACTAGTTGTTTTGCCTAAAAACAACATGTTTTTCACCAATAAAAAATTATTTTTCACGTTGCAAAATACAATGAGACGTCACAAAGGAGAGATGTGGACGATATAAATTTATACAAGAAGTAACATTTGTGGAAAAGAATGAAAAGTGGTTTAACAAAAATGACATACAAGGACAATGCTACAAGTGTTTGTGGAAAGGAAAGAGAAAGAATACACCACACACTACATGACTACAACAAATAAATAGTTTCGAAAGAGGTTTGGTGGAACCGTGAGACGAAAAGGACAAGAAATTTAACACTGAACAATTAGGTAAACGACATATGAGATGAGACTACATACAACATAATGGAGAAATATGCGAGTAAGTTATTAAGCATTAGAAGTACGATTAAGAAAGAAACGGATAAAATTGTTAGTGTTGTGAGGAGGGAAAGAATTAAGTGATCATGAGGCAGTCACTCCCCACACGGACACCAATTGTCGCAAGGAGGGGGTGAAGTAAGTAAGCGATGCTATGCCTACACCAAATGTCGGGAGGAGGAAGGGTGTGCCTTCGGTTTAGTTTACCCAGGCGTTGTGATGCGACGTGATGAATCATCTTATTCTAACCTGATGGCACATGGCGAAGGGGAAGTTGTTCAATCCCTGTCTCCTCACTTAGGAAGGGCATTTAGGCTGGGAAGCTAATCCCTACTTCTGATTGGCTTAGAGAAGGACGAGAGGGAGCAAATGAAATAGGGATTGTCCAGTCATGGCAACAGCAGTTTTTTTGTAGCTATTTGTACAATTACACAACAGCACTGGAGCGACGCGTACAGTGATAGGGGGCAGATCAGACGATGGTCAGTGTGAGGAAGTAGTTGCTTGGGACCGTGAGGTCAATCCAACAACGAGCAGAGAAGAATGGTTGCCGGGACCTGGAGGTCGGGTCAGCAACGGTTAAGGAAGGAAGAACACACTGGTGACTACCGACTGAGTGACAGTCATTACTCCGCAAACGCTACGAATGGAGGCTTTATATAGTCTTATACTGCTGATTCATTAGTTTGGACATGGCGCGTCACTCACTTGGCAACGTGGGTGCCCGCTGCCTGCGTCTACGTGACATTGGATGGAAAACAACCTGGAGAGGAAGGAATATCAACATCACTGTCGTACATACGATAAGAGATTAAAGTAAAGGAGAAAAAGTCCTGGTAATAAAAAAAAGCTAAAGAACAGGGATGTCTGAGATGTAATCAAATAAAAAACAAATTTATTTTCTTGACCAATTTGTATCTATCATTTCAAGATAAGACAGTATTCTTGATGTATAACATTTTTATTTCAATTCCAGCTTCTAATTCATAATATTACTTTCCAGACCAATTTTTCATTTCAGGATAGCATCACTGCAGGAACTGTTTTTAACTAAAAAAAAAAAAAGGAAGAAGAGGAGATTTTTGTGTTACCCTTTAACCAGTTTCTCTCCGACACTGCCAATCCACCATTTTAACCTGTGTGTGTTTCCTCAGTCTTATAAAAAAACACAGTGCCCATAAAAATTGTATGCACTAAGTACTATGAAAATACTAAAGAAAAATATTCTGACTGTTTAAATTACATATTTCAATCATTGAATACATTAAACTATGACCAAACTACCAAACTTCAAAGAAAGTAATAATTTGAAGAATAAGTTATTAATTCATAAGCTGAGACTAACAAATGTATTTTATTAACTGGTCACTCTCTTGAGGATGTCTTACCTTTCAGGAAGAGATGGAGCAATTTTCTTGAAGAGATTGTTGCATTCCACACCTAAGAACTTGAATACAAAGGTATAATCGTCCTTCAGTTTCTCTATCCCAGTTTCCATCATTATTTCAATAACTTTCTTCATAGAGATCTCAGCAACTGGTAAATTACCATTTAATCTTGATGAAATAACAGAATTCAACAGTATGTTTTTCCGCACCGAGGTCTGCAAACATTAGATTAGTTGATTAGAATTTTCTGCGACAGGACTAAAAGAAACTACAAACATCAAACAGTGAAAATAAAATTATAATAAGCCCTCACAAAACAATAAAGTAGAAATAGAGAAGCCCAGAAAAAACAGTAAATGGAAAATAATAAAAGATGTCAGCATGGGATCCTGTTCTCTCCTTTTTCAGGCCAAAAGCATTGTTGGTGTATTAAGACAACATTGCAAATCATTGGTTAGGTAGAAGATGTTGGATGGCCTGAACTTTTCACCACCATAAATTAGTGTAGAGCAATAATATAGAGCAAGAACAACACTATTAATCTCCAATAGATTATTTGTTATGAATAATTCACTTTAAGAAAAATTATTTCTTGGAATGATACAGCACGATATTGAAATCTCATTAAACAGAATACAGATACAATATCAAATAAATAGTTACAAAATATATAAAATCATGTTTGACAACTATATAACAACAAAGAACATCATTAGTTTATTAAAGAAGTTTAGTTCATTATCCCCCAAGTGGTCATTTATTTATTTATTTCATCTGTTTAAAAAACGAATCTTTAACCTCAAAATTACATATGGACTACCCCGAACGTCTGCACAAATACCATGATGATATCTTACTTCATCGTAAAATTTAAAGTAATTTTTCAATTTCCGATCTCTCTGATATAATTCAATTAAAAATTGTGTAGTATCCCATCCATACTGCCAGAATGATAAAGAAGGATTTATTTTTTGCACTACTACCATTCACATAAAAGAAGTAATTTGTTACCATCTAATATTATATTTTATATCAGCCATTGGGTTTCCGCTCTCATAAAAAATTGGTTTGATTTCAAATTAGAGTTTTGAATAAAAATTAATATTTGGTTTAATTTAAGTTTTTACTTTACTACAAAGTTGTATAATCTTTAACTTTGTATTATACTAGTATTCATTAGAACAATTTATTATTAGTATCATATGACTTATGACTTATGACTTTTTATCATAATTATCATACTAGGACATAAAAGTGAAATGTGAATTTTTAAGAAGGGTAAACATCAATCCTCAAAACACAGAAACAAACTAACAATACACAAGGTTGGAGGACACACGGAAAAAATTATGTACTCTAGTTCCAAAATAAAAGCTAAATATTAATAAGAAGATTATGCATACAATGAGTAGATTATGAGTGAATACTTTGTGATTCATTGTTGACCAAAGTTCTGTCCCTTGTTTTACACGCGTTGTTTGATTCACGATTGTTTTGACAGTAGAATATGGCAAACATTTTCAATAAATATCGAAGGGAACAAATATTTAAATTATTAAAATTCAAAAACTGATGTGACTGAAGACATGGGAATTCTGCCACTATTTGTTAATAAAATTGTAATATAAAAGCAATTTCGAAATTACCTCTATTTCTTGGCAATGTAATAAAAATCTAAGCACAGAAGAAAAAATCTATTTCATAAAAAGTTGCATCTTTCTAAAGCATAAAAAATGCAGAATAAACAGCCTAGTGGCAGAGAGGAAGTGAATTTTGTTAGAAAAAAAGTTATACTTACATGTATCTTCTGAAATTCTTGCAACCGAGACAAAACTTCGTTCAAACAGAGAGAAATATCTTGCATATCCTGCAGTTCTACAAACAAGTATAACATATTTAATGTAAAATAGAGCAATGTTGAGGTATTTATTAAATTTCATATGCCTGGAAATACGGACTTGAATAAAGACATATTTTATTACAAAGAAAAGAATAACAATAATAAATGTCTAAAATCGAAGAAGAAACAGCACCATGCCAACTTGACCAAAAGCGATTAAGAAAGAGCAGCTGCTCTACCAGTTGTGAAGCAACGTGGTACAAATCTCGTGTAAATTTATCCCCATTATTTAGAAAAAGGAGGGGGGAACCAAAGCTTAATTAACCCTGTGTCAGCAACATAAATTGGGCATTGATCATTGGCAACATGGCGTGACTCATCACCCTGTTACAGCTGTTTTAAAAGAACTATTTACTGGTTTTGTTGTGTCATGTTGATTTTTATATAGCACCAACAACAGTAATTACCTTCCAACCAGAAACATTACAACCTTTTATGAAAAATTTGTTATTAATTCTTGAACTACTGTAGCTCTTCTTTTGAATTTTCCCTTTCTAAATAAATGGATTTTTACTTTATACAAGAAAAGAATAAAAAAATCTCATTGCGTAACATTTTTATCAAATAAAAAAGCTTTAAATGCACTTAATTTGTACATAAAATTAACTTTTTGATTTAATTTCAAACACTTTAAATTTCTGAAGTTTGTGGGCATAAAATAAAGTACATATATTAAAAAAAGTGCTCTTTATTAAATAATTTTAATATCTGACAATTCAAGTTTTCATAACTTTCAATTCACTGATAGTATTCGCATTAATATAACAAGTCAAACATGTTTGTTCGTATATCTGAACATTCAGAACTACAAGTATGCTCCGACTGGTTTTTGGTTTGGTCCCCACATGAAGGTAGATATCCCTTCCCAATATAATTGTAGTTGTACCTTGTATGAGGTCATTAAAATTTGAGGAACTAGAAAAAAATAAATTACTGAAAAGAAACAAAACAACATTTTTTTTTAACTTAATGAACTATGCAAAAATTTACACACACATACATACACAACTGGCAACAGAGGTAACCCCCCCTCCTAAGGCTTCAACAAAAGCATTTACAAATAAGGATGATTTGTTGTTGAGTAAATAGGGCATATCAAGAATCACATGTCTCTACAAGCAATAGTACGATAACAGGAACATTAGAAATATCTTCCCGGGATGATACTTTACCCCTACTGCTAACCTAGATTAATTACAAATCCATCAAAATCCATAAATATTGAAATTATTTAATGTTCAATATTTAAAATATTGAAATTGTATTGAACTATACACCCATTCTCCTAACCTGAAGTATCCATTAAATATATTCACAAACAAAAACTGCTAAAATAAATTTTTTGATAAAGTGAGTTAATTAGTTAAATACATTATGGGGCAAAATATATTTTTCTAAGTATCATCAATAGTAATACATTTTCCTACTTAAAATAAAAATCCAGAAATTATTACCATCAGATATCCTTTTCGAGATTTCAAGAAACGAGTTATCCAATTGAGAATCAAGAAACGATTTATCCAATTGAGAATCAAGAATCGAGGAAGATCCTAGGAGTTGGTACGTACTTACCCATCAAGTGAAGCCATATCTTGTCAGCAGCATCGCTCTCAGGACGCTGGCAATCCAATACTTGTTTAACCAGACAGGAGAGTTTATGTTGGTCTGATTTATAGTCCTCATTCAAAGTTAAAGCAGTAAGAGTTTCACCAATATTTTCTCGCTCATTTATTAGTTTGAGTATATCAGAAATATTCTTCTCATACGGTCCAACCTCATAGCAACTATAATTCTGTAATTTTCCATTATGAGAGCCAGAGGGTTTTGGTGACATTTCATAATATTTCTGAATATTCTTCAATTGACACCATAAAGGAAAAAGTTTTGATGTAGAACGACCAATCTCTAGTTCTGTGTCCTGTTGAAAAAATAAAATTCACAAATAAACCTCTACAAGCAGCAACTTCAAAAATGCAAAAAGAAAAACATTGGCAATGGTACTTCAAAATTAACAAGTCTTGAAAAATATGATACATAAAACGTAATCATCATTTTTTGTTTCACAACATAACTTAATTACAGTAGCATTAAGCAACAAAATTTTATACATTCACAGACTGACAGAGTCAATTTTATTATGACAGTCTATTTTTAAAAGTCAGCTTTCTTATAATTATGCCAAATTTTCCAATTAATTAATTGATTAATTATGTCAATTACTCCTCACGGGGTGAACCGTCCATCCAGGGCTTCCACCTGTAAAGGGCCTTCAAATGGGTCAGCAAAAATCATAAAAATACGTGAATTTGAATACCAATAAATTCTAAAATCTTTTTGTAACAATAAAATAAGGAATAGTTGAGATAATTATAAAATAAATCTCAAATTTCCATTTTAATTTTCTAAAACGCACTGGTGCGATCGATATGCACTTGTTGCCAAACAAACATATGTGTGTGTGTGATTGGAAGATGCAGCCTCCTAAGACTTCTGTCCTGGTGTCTCATTGCATGCAGGTACGCTGCTGGGGATCAACGGTAATGTGTTGTTGTTACTTGCAAAGCAATGCTTTCTTGTGGGGCAAACTCGTTTTTCTCTCCTTCTTCTATTTTTAACACAGTATAGTGCACTGGATATTAATAGAATTGTGACTGCGCACACCTCTAAGTCAAGATCTAAATAGCAAGACATTTCATTTTAGTTCTAGTAATAATAATAAATTAATTGTCAAACAAGCAGTACAAACTGCGTATGACCATGTGGAGGACAATAAACAAATTTATAGTACATTAAACACATTAATTTTCCCTTAGTTACAAAGAACCAATGTAATAACTCTGACTGTGCCTGTGAATAACGTTTGTATTGTTTCTTTCATGAGAATGAAAGAGATTTAAGTGAAGATAAAATGTTTTTAGTTATTTCTCAGAGACAATATTCTTTGTGTCAACAGTAAATTAATGATTATTTATATTTACTCTGATAATCACAACCAAATACATAAGAAAGAGTCTAGCAGGATAAGATTGCAAAAAGTATCTTTAACTTGATTTTCACGAGTTAAGAAATTTGACTTGTCATCGAAAGTAACCGTTCTAGCAAAAATTATGACTCAAAAGTTCACCCCTCAGTACTACTGGGTCCAAGAACGCTTTAACAAGTTTTCTAAATACCTTGTCTTGTGGTGAGATATTTAAATTGCTTTACATCCCAAAAAGCTAACATGAGTTTTAACACATGTTGGCAAATTAATAAGGAATTTTAATGGAAAATTTGAATGTTTGTGGCGTTGTAAAATTTTAAATCACGATAATTTTTTTCTTCAGATTTAAAAAATGGACACAAGAATTTTTATTCTTTCCTCTTGAAGTATTTAAACACTTTTAGATGATAATTTTTTTAAAAAAAATTCAGTAGTACAACAAAGCAAAATTTTGAATGGACCATTTTTGTCTTTTTGGATGTGTTTATCTCAGAAAATATCCCACGTAGAATAAACATTCAGAATGTGAAATGTCATTTGTAATATTCTGGTCAAAAAAAGAATTCTTCTACTTTTTCCCCACAGAATTGTGTCCTTCAGCTCTACACAAGAGTTCAAGATCAATCTTTTCACAGCATCACAGAACAGTACAGCTGCAGGTCAAATGCAACTATGTCTATCATGTATTTGGTGTATAACACAAGGAATAATCTGAAGAAGAAGAAGAAGAAAGAAAAGGAAAGAAAAGGAAACAAAGAAAAGGAAAGAAAAAAAAGGAAAAAAAGAAAAGGAAAGGAAAGAAGGAAAAGAAAGAAAGAAAAGAAACAAAAGAAAGGAAAGGAAACAAAAGAAAGGAAAGGAAAGAAAGAAAAGAAAAGGAAGAAAAGGAAAGAAAAGGAAAGAAAGGGAAGAAAAGGAAAGAAAAGAAAGAAAAAGAAGAAAAGGAAAGAAAAGAAAGAAAAGGGAAGAAAAGGAAAAAAAAGGGAAAGAAAGGGAAAAAAAGGAAAGAAAAGAAAGGAAAGAGGGGAAAGAAAAGGAAAGAAGGGAAAGAAAAAGAAAGAAAAGAAAAGGAAAGAAAAGAAGAAAAGGAAAGAAAAGAAAGAAAAAGAAGAAAAGGAAGAAAGGGAAAGAAAAGCAAAGAAGAGAAAGAAAAGAAAGGTAAGAAAAGAAAAGAAAGGGAAAGAAAAGGAAAGAAAGGGAAAGAAAAGAAAGAAAAAGAAGAAAAAGAAAGAAAAGGAAAGAAAGGGAAGAAAAAGAAGAAAGGGAAAGAAAAGCAAAGAAAGGAAAGAGGGGAAAGAAAGGAAAGAAAAGGAAGGAAAGAAAGGGAAAGAAAAGAAAGAAAAAGAAGAAAAGGAAGAAAGGGAAAGAAAAGAAAGGAAAGAAAAGAAAGGAAAGAAAGGGAAAGAAAAGAAAGAAAAGGAAAGAAAGGAAAGAAAAGAAAGGGAAGAAAAGGAAAGAAAAGGAAAGAAAGGAAAGAAAAGGAAAGAAAAGAAAGAAAAAGAAGAAAAGGAAAGAAAAGAAAGGAAAGAGGGGAAAGAAAAGGAAAGAAGGAAAAGAAAAGGAAAGAAAAGAAGAAAAGGAAAGAAAAGAAAGAAAAAGAAGAAAAGGAAGAAAGGGAAAGAAAAGCAAAGAAGAGAAAGAAAAGAAAGGTAAGAAAAGAAAAGAAAGGGAAAGAAAAGGAAAGAAAGGGAAAGAAAAGAAAGAAAAAGAAGAAAAAGAAAGAAAAGGAAAGAAAGGGAAGAAAAAGAA
The DNA here is from genome assembly GCA_002313205.1 of Laupala kohalensis. Lineage (NCBI taxonomy): Eukaryota > Metazoa > Arthropoda > Insecta > Orthoptera > Trigonidiidae > Laupala > Laupala kohalensis. The sequence continues at coordinate 17,206 of NNCF01131302.1, read as the reverse complement.
GAAAGGGAAAGAAAAGCAAAGAAAGGAAAGAGGGGAAAGAAAGGAAAGAAAGGAAAGAAAGGAAAGAAAAGGAAAGAAAGGGAAAGAAAAGAAAGGAAAGAAAGGGAAAGAAAAGAGGGAAAAGGAAAGAAAAGAAAGGGAAGAAAAGGAAAGAAAGGGAAAGAAAGGGAAAGAAAAGGAAAGAAAAGAAAGAAAAGGAAAGACAGGAAAGAGGGGAAAGAAAAGGAAAGAAAAGAAAGAAAAGGAAAGATAGGGAAGAAAAGGAAAGAAAAGGAAAGAAAAGAAAAGGAAAGAAAGGGAAAGAAAAGGAAAGAAAGGGAAAGAAAAGAAAGGAAAGAAAAGGAAAGAAAGGGAAAGAAAAGGAAAGAAAAGAAAAGAAAGAAAAAGAAAGGGAAGAAAAGAAAGAAAAGGAAAGAAAGGGAAGAAAAGGAAAGAAAGGAAAGAGGGAAAAGAAAAGGAAAGAAAAGGAAAGAAAGGGAAGAAAAGGAAAGAAAGGAAAGAAAGGGAAGAAAAGGAAAGAAAGGGAAGAAAAGGAAAGAAAGGGAAGAAAAGGAAAGAAAGGGAAGAAAAGGAAAGAAAAGAAAGAAAAGGAAAGAAAGAAAACCAAAAAAAAGGGAAAGAAAAGGAAAGAAAGGGAAGAAAAGGAAAGAAATGAAAGAGGGGAAAGAAAAGGAAAGAAAGGGAAGAAAAGGAAAGAAAGGGAATCAAAGGAAAGAAAGGGAATAAAAGGAAAGAAAGGGAAAGAATAGAAAGAAAAAGAAGAAAAGGAAGAAAGGGAAAGAAAAGGAAAGAAAAGAAAGAAAAAGAAGAAAAGGAAGAAAGGGAAAGAAAAGGAAAGAAAAGAAAGAAAAGGAAAGAAAGGGAAGAAAAGGAAAGAAAGGGAAAGAAAGGAAAAGAAAAGGAAAGAAAAGAAAGGAAAGAAAAGAAAGGAAAGAAAAGGAAAGAAAGGGAAAGAAAGGGAAAGAAAGGAAAGGAAAGAAAAGGAAAGAAAGGGAAGAAAAGGAAAGAAAGGGGAAGAAAAGGAAAGAAAGGGAAGAAAAGGATAGAAACGGAAAGAAAAGGAAGGGAAGAAAAGGAAAGAAAGGAAAAGAAAAGGAAAGGAAAGAAAGGGAAAGAAAAGGAAAGAAAGGAAAGAAAAGGGAAGAAATGAAAGAAAAGAAAGGAAAGAAAAGGAAAGAAAGGGAAAGAAAAGGAAGGGAAGAAAAGGAAAGAAAGGAAAAGAAAAGGAAAGAAAGGAAAGAAAAGGAAAGAAAGGAAAGAAAAGGGAAGAAAAGGAAAGAAAAAAATGAAAAGAAAGGAAAGAAAAGAAGAGGCTTCCATGGTATGTTAAATGAAATCTAATTTTACATGAAGTATTGTATAAAAATTTATTATCTATAATATCTAAGTAATGTATTGATGAATAAAGTCTGTGTATGAAATGAGGAACAGAAATATAATATTATAATATTTTATTTAACCACATAGATCATAACAATGATGTATGGCGTGTCATAGTAATAACAACAATGACCTTAATATTTGCATATAAGAATAACAACAATGTAATCATTTTGATACATTTCATAATATTCATTTAACTTAGACTACGTAGAAATTAATATAAAATACAATTATTTTATACTATAACGGTATATTAATATTTATTTAGGCTATGGTTATTAGATATCCATTGTAGTAATTCTATTATTTTACTTTATTTTATTAGTTTATGTGTAAGGTCTATAATTATGGTAAAACAATTTAATTTGATGTTATATCATTTTCTGCATGATGCACCTTTCTTCTAATGATTATCTGCAATATATTGTATGTCATACATTAGTTATTGCCTCTGACGAATTCTTGTTTACTGAAGTAGTTTCTGTCGTAAAAATTGGTTGTTTTGAATGGGTTCAGTGTATTAATGCGTTTGAAGTTTAGTGGTAACACTTTATTTAGCTGTATACCTGCATTTTAAGTGCTTTTTTGGCTAAGGGTGGATGTTATCTGTGGTAGATGAATATTTCTGGCCTGTCTAGTGTTGTGAACATGAACAGTGGAATTAAATCTATAGAGTGGTCCTTTGTCTAGTAGATGCTTTTTTACCAAATTCAAAGTTTCAAAAATGTACAAGCGTGGCAGTGGTAGTATTTCCAAGTTCTCAAATAATGGTTTACATTTAGAAAGTTTATTAATGTTATGTCATTTTCTGCATCATGCACCTTCTACACCTTTCTTCTAATCTGCAATATATTTCTGCTAACCCTTCTGTCACCTGTTCTTTCCAGGTCTTGGGATTCTAAAGTAAAATTGTGACACCTTCATTTTTGCTTCCTGTGTTGTCTGAACTGAAGTATAAAATTTTCTATGTGATCTTTTTCCAGGTTCGGGATACCTCAAGAAAGATGCCAACCCATCAATCTCTGCCTGCCTCTTGAGGAGTCAACCTTCTGTTTCTTCCACATCACCTGGTGCTAAGTCTATGTCTTCATTTTCTCCTTCCACCGACTCCCCCAAGACTATTTCTTTACTTTCACTACCGCTATCATCTATCCCTGTAATTTCACCATCTGTTTCTACATGTATGCCTTCTACTTTCACCACCTCGTCTACTGCCCCTCTTATTTCTCCATCTACTTCATTTTCCTCTGACACCCCCATGACTTCTTTCTCACATTCTACATCTGACTCGCCAAGACCACTGGTTCCTTTGGATTCTTTTGAACAGCATTGTTTCGCAACTCCTCGGCCTGTGTATTTTGTATATTTTGTATTTGTATATATGTGTATTTAGTATATTTTGTATTTGTATATATATTTTTCTCTTTGTGTTGTGCTAACTGGTGTGAATTGCCATTCCTTTCAATGGGTAATTAGTGATACTTTGCTTCGGAGTGTGTCCCTACACGTCTTCATATACAGTAGAACCTCGATTATCTGCAGGAGGAGAGGGGTCCCATGGATACCAGAATGTTAAGTCTATGTCTTCATTTCTAATATTTCTCAAATTCATTAATTTTATTTCTCAAAGTCAAAATTTTATTGGTACCTGAGGGTCTCTGTCTCCAAGTTTCGAGGAACATGTGTATACTGTGGAAATAGTACGAAGTGGTTGGATTTATATATGATACATTTATTGTTAAAAAAGCAGTTCAAACTTTTTATGACTACGTGAAGCATAATTAAATAATTTACTCTATAGTTGAAATTATTTTTTTCAACGGGAGAGTGAGCACCATGGTTAATCAAAGTTCTACTGTATCATGTTTTGAATATAGATGCAGACATATGTTGTCTGTGTTTAAAGGAACATAAGAGTACAAATCAGTGGGCCTATCACATGGATGGCATGTACTATGAATAATTAGTCTTGTGGTTAAAGTTGGTATGGCATACTAGTAGCCTACCTCTGGTGAAACTGGTTGAAATCCTGTCCGATCCAAGATTATGAAGACAAGATACCTCTCATTCCACAATAATTTTCATCATTTGCTCTAGTGTCATTCATGTATCACTCAAGGGTGCTAATGACCTAGATGTTGGCAAGCCATAAAGGTCTATAATGATGATGATGATTATGATGATAATAAATGTATCATTTGCCTCGGGGAGGTATGTCAGGAAGGGCATCTTCACCTTTGAGATTTCCCTGTTGAATCAGATGCATTGTTGTCTCCTGTGGTATGTAGAAAATTGTAAGTGGAGAGAGTAACCTACATCACTCGATATGTATTTTATTGTTAACATGGTTTGTACTCTTGTGTTGGTGTCTTGGTAGTGAAGTGTTCGAACATGTTCAAGTACAAGATGTAGTGTGTAGAAGAGTTACATTTTTCATTAAGCCATCTTTTTTTTGTTTAAATGTGAACTTGCATTTTTAAACATTTTATTTCCACTTTGTTNTACTACTTGGTGTATTGTGACTTTTTTGGTTTTCTGAAACTTAATGTTATTTAATGTTACTTTCACTTTGATAGTTTATGAAAGTTATAGTATATTGTGGTGTTTGTAACTAGGTAATGTATTTTTTTTGCCATCAGACTGATAAATCTAGTCACGTTATCCTATGGATATATCTCATCCTGACCCGGGTTTTTCTCCGTTTTTCCTTCTGGTAGAGGCGGATTTATTATACAGGTTCTCTAGGCTTTGTCTAGGGGCGTGTCTATTGTAACAATAAATCATGAATTTAGTGTTATTTCAATTCTTATGATTTTTAAACACTATACTCAGAATAATCTATAGTTCGATAATAACTTACATGTAACTTTTTGCTTAAAATTACAAACATATTGACATTCTATTAGTATTATAACTCGCAGCTAACTTGTTATCTTATCTAGGAATTTTTGCTGAATGTTTTGAATCCGCCTCTGCCTTAGGGCCCTTGATCGGAATTGATGGGATGGTCCCTTGCTTGCTTCCGGAGAGTAAATTAGTTTTCTTTCCTCCACGTGGTCATACGCAGTTTGTACTGTTTTTTGACAATAAATTTATTATTATTATAAAAGGTTTTACAGTAAACTTTTCTTTAAAATTAACATTGGCATTGGTACAAATTTTGTGAACTTCTTATTGTGAAGTCAGTCTTCTCACAGATATTCTCAGGTTGACAGACCTCTCCCATTTCCTTGATGGATTGATATTCAGTTTGTAGAATGGAAAATTTCAGACTTTTTTTATATTGTATTTGTAAATGGGAAATGTAGCGTGCTATTGAATTGATTAACACCTTTCTCATTTGTTAAACAGAATGATATTCAACTTGTATAAATCAAAACTGTATGGTTTCTTCATAGATTATTGTAACTAGTTCATACTATGATATATCTATCGCTTTTGGTGACATGGTACTGGTGGATTGTCTTCATTTCTTTATCAATTATTTCTACTTGACCTTCATTAGATTTGTGGCATGTAATTCTCTCATGCAATGAGCAGAGGTATTTATACACCAATGTGGCTTAAAGCAAAACCAACATTCCATTGACTGCTTTCTATGACAGCTTTTCTCATGTGACATCTTTTATCCGTCTCATTTAATTATTTATTATTGATACGAATAGTTGGTGGATACAAATAAATGAGTACCGTACTGCAAGTATACCCCATTTTTGTATACTGGATTGTATATTTCCATTCATATGAGAATGTCCTGAATCTTTATTATGAATAAATAGAATTAAGAGCAAGTATGTATTTTCTTTGTGTACATTTCCTGTCAATTGTCCTGTTTTCATTTTCTATTTCATATGTGTAGTAAAATATTTCAGTTATACATCTTGTTAACTATTCACAAATGTTAATTTTTGTAGGGAAAGTATTTTCAGCTAAATTATTGTGAAATTATGAAGCATGAGGTCGAGGGAGTGGAGGGTACAGTACCTGGTGGGGGTAGGGGGAGGGGAATCGGGAACTGCCACATGCACTGTGGCCGGTTTTTGAACTTGTAGTTAGAGGGTAACAATGTTAGGAGCGCTGAAAGCTGTTAGCACACCGTTAGTATGGGAGAGGGGCGTCTGGTTTATAGTCTGTGGTCATGGAGTAGTTGGCATAAGTTATAAAAAGAGCACGAACTCTGGACTCAATCAGTGCTAAGACTGATCTCATTTGCTAATATAATGATGCCATGTTTATATTCAGTGAATTGTTATTGTTAAGAGAAAGGTAGATTAAATTGTTAATTAGATATGATTAGGATTAAAATCAGTGTATAACCTTTGTTTGAAAGAAAAGTTTGTTTAACTGTTGATCAGATCGGATTGTAGTTAAATTCAGTGAATTGTTGTTGTTAAGAGAAAGGTAGATTAAATTGTCAACTTGAAAATATTATGGTTAAAGCCAGTATATTTAGTTTGTTTTTTTTGGTGGGAATGACGTCACTTCGGCGTTAGTGTCAACATTAATAATTGATTACCATTTGTGTTTGTGTCTTTTGGGGGAAAACAACATGAGGGGTGTTGTAATGATTAAAAACAATAATTAAATTAAATGGATTTATTTGTTAGCGTTTTCCTTAAGTGGAACCATTGCATGGTCCTTTCCTTCGTTAAAAAAATCGAACCCAGCAATTATTGTGGAACCCTGAGATAAGCTAGCCGAGGCGCCCAAATTACATTATATTATTTTTAATGAATCAAGTTTCGTTCTGCCACAGTATGCTGCTCAAAAGATGAGAGACAGTAGTGACTAACAATAACCAATATTTTGAATCATAAATGTATAACCAGCTTCTTACAATAAAGCCTCAAATGTGGAGAAAAGAACGTTGGAAGCAAAGTTGTACACCTAATAGATCCGGAGTGTTAGTGTCGTAGACTGGTTTGGAGGAGTTTGGCGGGTGTGTTGCCCATCCTGTTCTTGGCTCTTCCATTCGCTCCTGCACTCAGCAGTGCACGGTAAGTGTTTTCATGGCCACGGGACGCAGCAAGATGCAAAGGAGTATTCTGGGAGACCAAGGCCTCTATATTCGCACCACCTGCTATCAGGGCATGCACGCACTCCTCGTGACCCTTGAGGGCAGCCAAGTGCAACGCTGTGCGATTGTATCCTTCACGGGCTTCTACGTTGGCGCCATCAACCGGCATCAAATTAACTTTCTTATATTATTCAACTATAGGAACCAACAGTTCCATTCACAACACAGAAACGCTTACAACTATAAAACACACATAAAAAACATAATTAAATATAAATCAAACTACAATTCCATTAAAATATAATTCCACTCATTTTTTAATATTAAAAATTTATACAAAAGGCAGGAAGAATTATCATCAATTTTATATTTATTAACAGTGTTACATAATGTACTAAAAGGGATATTAAATGTATATAACGGCCTATAATTTCTTATCTCAACATTCCTCAGCCTTGTTTTAGCATTAGTAACTTTGTAGCAATTTGTTTAACTACAAAGGGCAGTCAAAGATGTCATCAGCAAGCTTGAATAAAACTTGATATCAAATGATTTTAATCTCGTACACACTGTGCCATGGGGTTTGGGGCGTCGGCGTCGGCGTCGTACTGGGGCAGTTGGCGCCACGCCCCCAAGTCCTTAGCGGACAGCAGCAGACGCTCCACGGCCTGAAACCAAGCAACGAGTCCCGTGCAGTTCATGCAAATCCATCTCTACACGAAGGAAAACCGGAGAAGTACACGCCATCGCGGAAATGGACTGGTAGAAGGACCGCCACACGAGAAAGTCCCTTTCCGTTCATTTCCTGGCTTGAAGAGGAGAAAACTTTTACACTCGCATACGCTGTACATGTATATCCCTAACTTGCAAACATCATCGTCCTCTTACTAACCTTCTAACATTCTCCCTCAGCTGACCCCATCCAGAAATCAGAGAGCGGCGCCCATACTGCACTGGGAATTGGGTCAGTTTTCGATTTCATTGTCGTGGGGGGCGAGTGTAAACCATTCCACAGAGCAGACAAATGTCATTACTTAACAGTGAACGCAGACACACACCCTTGCAATTCAATACTTTCTTATATTATGAAAAGCGAATGTTTTTTACTTAGCGCGTAACACTGGAGGGACATTACAGTGGGATGGTACCTTTACCATTCGTCGGTGTCTGGCTCACCTCGTGTCCCGCTCGTTCAGCCAGGAACAAGGGCGTGTGTCCTCGAGCGTCAGGGCAGGCGACGGTTGCGTCACCGCACTGCAGCAAGAGCGCGTAGACGGCGCCTGCGTGTCCCGCAACAGCGTCGAACGCCGTTCTCCAGCAGCGTGAAAAACACGCGCTCGTGGCCCCCGGCAGACGCCAACATCAGAGGGGTTCGACCCTCGCCGTCACGCGCCCCCACGTCCCCTCCCGCGAGCAACAGACGACGCACCGTCGCCTCGTCCCCTACGACAAGCAAAGACAGGGAACATGCCAGCAAAGGGTTTTCCTTCTCTTTACCCATAAAATCTATTGCCCACATAAACTTGACAAATCGAATTATATGGAAAAATACGATCAGGAAATTACCTGAAACTATACATCAATTCCCGTAACTACACACGACCGATTTGGTCCAGAAACTTAATTATAGTGAAGACCTAGAAACCGCACTAATTTTCTAAATAACCCCCTTCCCATGACAGTAAGTATTAAGAGAGGAATAACAGAAATTAAAAGATACTAATAAAATGACACGTGGAAAAAACTTTAAAAGCCCAACAGATTTTGGTACTTCAAGGGAACAACAAGAAAATTAAAATGAACTTTAAAAAATAAAATAAAAAAGGAATGGAGGGTGGCAAGGTAGGAGCATGGATGAGTACAAAGTAAATGCATTTCATCTCAGCAATAAGAGCGGTGTATCGTCACACAAATCCCTTTCTAAGCTCTAGATTCTAGAACTCATGGGGTTCGCCAGATATTGTGCGACAGCCGGAGATTGCTGAACTTACATTTTATTAATAGCTTATTGAAAATAAAGTATGCTAGATACATATGTGAATTTATTGACCAGATGCATGATTAACACCTGGAAAATTTGAATTTATGTGTATTTCATTTTTTTGCCTCACATTTAGTCAGGGTGAGGCAAGAGGCCCTCGCAGTCTCTCTACCCCCCCCCCCCCCCGGCAATGTCCATGAGACCTCTGAATTAGAGGACCTTTCTCACCGTGGAACAGTCTAATAGGACTTCAGAAGGCCTTCACTGCACGTGTAAGTTGCTCATTTATTAATTCATCATTCCAGAGTAATCAGATTATTGGTATTCAAAAATGTTTGTAATATCACTCAGAGCAAATACATAGATCAGAAAACAATAGAGAAAAAAGCATTAAAATACCTCCTTGAGAAGCCATATGTAGAGGTGTTCGGCCATCTTTACTGCACGTATTTTGCGATGCTCCTGCATTGAGAAGAAGATCTACTACTTCCCAATGACTGTGTAATGCTGCCAACGAAAGAGCTGTAAGACCGCTTTCCTCAGCAACTTCCATCAGCGTCCCGTTGTCTGAACAAAGTGTTACAATGTCAATACAGCATCTACTGGGTACTGGTGATGAGTTGACAACTATGAAAACTCAGAGTACTTTGTTATGTGGTCAGTACTGGCTTGAGCTTTCAAAAAAAAATTTCATTAGCACAAACTCTGAAATAAATCTGTACTTGAAACAAATATGAGAACAGAAGAAATTAAATAATTCAAATTTAGGAAGTCGCAGCTGGTATATAAGTAATGAATTTTTGAGTTTACTCATTCTTTCATTTTGTTCTCATTCAATGTACATCCTCATCATTATTTTTTAGATCTCCAGTATGTTCATAGTATTACAAAATTATGATATCGACACATAATAATCCCTGCACATGGCTGGAAGAACTTGCATACTAACTTGTCCTAAATTTGCATTTGCTTACATATAAACTTGTTAAAAATTTATATCATTTTTACAGTATAATTCAAAGCTTTGAGAACAATGTGCAAATAAAACATATATGTTATAATTATTTCTCAATTTTGACGAAAATATACAAGGAAATAAAAAATTCAAGGAGGTAATTATTGAAATATGGCAGTAATACAGAGAAAAATATTCAAACGTAAATTTAAAGGTCGCAACGGGAAAAAAATGAATAGTAGGGCTCGTCAAGGTCGTTCGAGCTCTTAAATAAAGGCAGTTACCCCCAACATTATCCAGTATGAGATTGACGACGTGGGCGTCGCCTCTGAGAGCCGCTTCGTGGAGCGGCGTCCGGCCGAAGGCGTCCACGGCATGCGGAGACGCGCCTCCCTCCAACAACAAGAGAGACGCGCATTGCGACGGGAGGCCGCCTGCGATGGCAGAGTGCAGAGGCGTGCGACCGTCCGCGTCGCGCGCCAACGCGTTCGCCCCGCACTCCAGTAACAGCCGCACGACTCGGTCCGCTCCGGCGCCGGCAGCCCGGTGCAGCACGGACGACACCTCCTCCAGCTACGACAGCACAGCACACGACATTATAGAGAAGGTGGTAACGATATGTAACCAATGGTGCGAGAGGGCGGCGTTGCCATATGTCTTCTCCGGGCGAGGGGGGGGGAGGTATGCCAGACGGTATGCCACGGCACCCACACATGCCTGCTATAACCAATGGTAATACTTACTTAAGGCAAACCACTTGCGCTAAAGCCGCTGTCCGTGGGCGCAAAGCTCTTTAAGGGTCAGCCCTTAAGGGGCTTGGTGTGGGAAGGATATATCTCAGATATAAGTGGATGAGTTGACCGGGATTTTACCTACTACGAAATGACATTGGGTTTGTAGTAAAACATCATATCACACGCGATAAATATAATGTTTACTCGACTTGAAATAGGATTCTAATGAATAAAAACCTTTTTTAAGAGTTATTTATTTCTAAAAAATCAATCAATATTTAATAGTTTAGTGATTCAGTGAACTATCACTACGGAAATATAATAGAGATGAGTTTAAACATCACTCGTAGGTTTCTCAAGAAACTTCCCCGTCGCTTCAGACATCAGAGGTTTAGATATTAATTATGCAGACGTACTGCATTTCATATCGAATAATTAAAAAGCATAGTTTTCTCAAGCTAATTACAAGTGTGCCCAAAGGTTAGGACCATCGGTCGCCAGCAGTGGCTTATATAATGAAAAGGAGAACAAAAATGTCACTCCATGACACAATCCACGTACATATTTTTTATGTCGAAATGATCCAATACACCTATAGTTGAATTAAGATTAGAAAGGGAAGAATGGAAAATCGACTGGATAGGGTTACGGATGGGAACGGCGTTGTCACGAGGTCTGTCTTTGTCCCCCGTCTTATCCCATCCGCATCGTTCAAAATGTTGGGATCAATAAATCAATCAATCAATAGCAGACTTCACGTAATGCCTCTTCCTTGCACGAGAGAGTAGTATTGCAACTTGTGCACACTGCTAAACTAGATTCACACCACTCGGTTTTGTAACACTTCGAATTTGTAATAATTTCTTATTCGTTAACAATTGATGAATGCATAATTATAGCAGTCGCAACAGGTTCGGGTGCGTGAGAGCTCTGGGAAGAGTACGTAACCGTAGTGAATCTCATTTCTCTTTTGAGCGCCACAGTGAACAGGCAGTTGAGTAATTTCTTCGATATTTAGCTTCCACAGAGATAGAATCATCAACAGGTGCCTCAACGTGTTCGAGACAAGAGGAAGAAGGCAGGTCTTCTTGTATCAAGTCACTTAGTCTTCTGAGTGAACAACAATTTCAGGAGAGAAAATTGTAAGTGGACAAGTGTACGAGCTGACAGCCGAGGTGCCATGAGAACTATCGCTTGAGAAAAGAAATTTGTCAAGAATTCAAAAGTACCTCTATATTCGTTCGCACGGTCATGTACCATTTATTGTCAAAAAATCAATTACAAACTACGTTTGACCACGTGGAGAACAAACTAATTCACTCTCCGGAAGCAAGCAAGGGACAATACCATCAATTCCGATCAAGGACCCTAAGGCAGAGGCGGATTGTAAATCTCAGCACATTATTTAGGTAAAACTAAAAAGTTAGCTACGTATTATAATATCAGAATGCCAACAAATTTGTATTCCATAAAACATAAAATAATACTTCACAATTACGTATGAGTATCGAACTAAAGGTTGTCGGGGAAGACTTTTTATTGCTTCACATATCTCAATGCTGAGGTTGCTTCACAATAAAGTTCTACCTCTCCAAAATAAATACTCAAAAGGTTGAATAAGACAAGATTTAATATGTCGGATCGATTTAAACAAGGTGATTGAACTGTAAACAATAAATAACACCAGGGCGACAAACGACAGGCGTTGAAAGCTTCGTAAGTACTGCCTTTCCTAGTTCAACTCACAGCTGTGGGTAAGTTGGCTGTCGCTGAAGAAGTTTTCTTTCTCGTCGCTAGATGGCACCGCTGGTGATGTCTCGTTGTAACTAGTTGATGGAGTACGATATTCTAGCGCGTGGTTGCGCTGCTGGTAGCTAGTCGATGGAGTGCGATATCTTGGCGCGATAGCGCTGCTGTTCGAGCTTCAGGGGGGTCCCGTAGGGTAGCGCGTCGTATCGTCTGGTCGTAGAGTTAGTTCTATGGTTGACCGCGCGAGGGCGTTTCGTGATGACGCTTCTCCGAAGTTTGAATATCAACTCACTTGGATACACGGGTATTCCGACGTCTTGTTGGTTGAAATTATTCAGTCACAGATTTGAACTTAGTGTTATTTCTGAGCTTGTCACTGATTCTTGGAGATAAAATTTGCCCGACACTCAATGTTTGAAATAATTCTGTCACCGATTCCAACTTAGAATTATTCCTGAGCTTGAATGTTGGAAAATAATTCAATCACAGATTTGAACTTTGTCTCGCAGAGTTGGGTTCCTGTTTTGAGGTTATCGGCGGGCGATGTGTTCTCAAGCAGTAGCCGTATAGTTCTGAGCTCCTCGCTGTCTGTCGCTATAAGCAAAACTTTAACAAGCGACGAGCGTGACGACGTAACACTAGAGCGAAGCTCGTCTATTGAGATTCTCTCGAAGATTCTTAATAAATTCTAAGTATTTAAAGAGATAAACGAGGGGCGTCCTCGTTGCACGCGGCACGCGTGTGTATCAAGGAGTCTTCCACTATTTACAATTGTAGAGAGTCCCTGGCGTCTTATGCTGATGATGTCTTGAATGTTTGACGATCGTCATAGCGACCAGTATAAACAACATGGCGCATCGTCGTATCTTTCGGCTTCATGTAACTCTTGTGTTATTTACATGACGGAGTTGGTCATACGCATTAAGGAATGTGTTTCTCTGTATATGTAGGATTGTGCTCCTACAAGGTTATTCGGGATATATTGTTTAAATTCGTAAATATTAAAATAACTCTAAAATGTAGATACATTATTTCAATAGACTGCCGCCCCTCGGCAAGAGCCCAGAGAATTTGAACATAAAATCCGCATGTAGCCGAAGGAAAACTGGAGAAAACTATTAGCCATTATGAAGCCCATCAACGGCAGCGGTGATAATAAACCTTGATTACCCGAGCAATATCAGGAGCGTCGTATTCCCAGAGAGCCTCCACGACCTCCCACACTCCCTTGTGCAACGCCGCCATCAGAGGGGTGTTGCCCGCGGCGTCCTTGGCTGTTGGAGAGCAGCCACCACGGACAAGTGTCAGCAACATCGCGCTGTTCCCAGCTGCCACCGCTTTATGCATCGCACGAGGACCCTCTGCGTCGAGTAGGACTTCGAAGGCGTCGCAGGCCAAGAGCACATCCACAGCGGAACAGTCCCCTTTAGCTACAGCCGCTTGCAGAAGAGACGGTGAACCTACATCACGAAATTCAGAGCAAATGTCCATTTAGTTGACGCAGCGGCATGTGGGGAACAATTGCGGATGTATGAACTTGTTTGTCCGGGATTAACAGCGTTCAGTAGATAGAACTACCAACGTTTCGGCCTTCTTCAGGGCAATGTCAGAGTCGTGCAGACCTAAGTCGCTGTCATACTCGACAGAGTATGTTCGCAGAGTTACAAACGAATTGTTACAATGAAGGACACATTAAAAGACATGACCTGAAAGTCCAAGAACCCGAGGGATAAAAGTGATAAAGAAAAGTAAACTGAAAATACAACTAATTTTATAGTTGGGAGGTAATATTGAATTCTTCGTATGATCATTATTAAGAAACACCAGTGTTTAATTAGATTAGACTATGCATCAGAATTTCTTACATCTTGTAGATTAGTCTAACCAGGGGGCTGTTTCCACTATTTTAAATAAAACTAGCACTCGTAACCCTTGGCATCCACCTGAAATAAGATAAAATGTGACACATTTCCTTTGGCCACAAAGATTTTTACGTCCTTTTTCACCGGTTTCAGCCGAAAGTTCAGTTTATTTAACGTGTCCCTACGCCTCTGAGCACAAAGATCATCGTACTATGTCCCTCAACGGTGCATATCACTCCGGAAAAGTTCGGAAATATAAAAAGACGAGGCAATTGAATACTATACCTGAGTTATTCGTAACTGGAGGTAATCCCTTCTCCAGTAGTAAACGGAGAATCTCAACATGACCATTTTCAACCGCTAAGTGAGCAACTGAGAGGTCAGAGTTGTCCAATCTTCGAACGTCAGCATCGAATTCCAACAGGAGCTTAACTATATCTTGTCGTCCTGATTTGACGGCATTCGCTATTGGAGTGCGTCCATCGGAATCACAAGTATTCACTGAAGCTTCAGCTTTCAGCAGTATTCGAACGACATCTTCATGACCCTTCAGAAGAATACAGAAATATGACAATCCACTATTCATTATAACCATCTGACGTTGAGCTTATGTTTATTCAAAGCACCGAATTTTATTAGGACGAAGATCAATTTGCAGAACAAACCTCATTGGGTGGCATAATATGCGAATGGGTTCACTCCTTGGTTTAGATATAATACAATCAATCAATTTTATCTCGTCCTTAAAAAAGTAAATCTCGAAAAGAGGGTTTTCACGAGGTTCGAGGACTTTGTATGCTCGCTATGGCAGAGTCTAGATGTATTTCTTTTCCTTTCCAAATTTCCAAGGAGTCTGATTAATTTTGAAGACTGCGGAGGTCACTCTTTGGTGCATTCAAAGTGTTGGACATGTTTGTTTTATTTTTTGCTCGTCGCCAAAGTGTCGTGATGAAACGGATGTATTCTTTAAAGCGAGCTCTAAACTATAAACAACAGCTCAAATTCATTAATATTAGAGTGGCAAATTTATTTTTTGAGAAGACATCATCATGTTCACACACACTGTATTTTTTGCAACGATTAATTTCCAGCGGCCGCTCACTGTCGTCGTGGAAACGAAGGTTTAGGTTCAGAAGCCACTTCATTGCGTCCTCCATAGTTCCTCTCTGTGCAGAAGAGGATTTAAGCACAGAGAACACAGCCACGCGCCCAGGGGCCCACACCACAAGAAATTCTAACAATCAGCGAAACTATTTCGAATTTATAAGACGACATTGGCAACGCAGGCGACAGAAGTCTCGCATTGTTTAGTTTTCATATCGTATTTTGTAGTTTTTTTTATTCTTTTTATCTCGAAAGCTTATTAACAAAGTGACACGTTTGCTTAAAATTACTATTTGTAGTTTTTAAAACTGAAATAGCTAATGTTCGTCTATTTTAAAAGAAATACATGTATTGGTGTATAATTTGGTGTGCTTTTCTAAATTTTTAAAAGCTATGCCAATAAATAGTTTTGAAAGCATTATAGACGTTCAATTTTATTATTACTCAGTTCTTCTAATACTGGGCAATACGATTTTTGTTGTTGTGAAAATTCGGAGACGTTTATCTAAAGGATTTTAACAAAATAAGAGCTTTAATTTCAAGATGAATGTGTTACAAAATTTCCGGGGATCCCCTCCGCCGACGTTTTTCCTTTCTCGGGGCTTTAGGGCTCGCCGACGTCGAGGTCATTAGAGCCCTTCCCCCGACCTCCCTTCCGGAGGGACCGCACACGGAAGTGCAGAATCCTAAATCCGGTCCTGTCTCTGTGACGACACAAACGCTGAGATATGTTCGTTCGGTGTCTGTCTGTCTCTCTCTCTCTCTCTCACTCTCTCCCGCACACGCGTACGCGGAGGCAAAGTCAGTCGGTACCTTTTCCGCAGCGATGTGCAGAGCGGTGAGTCCGCGGCCGTCCGCAGCGGTGAGTGACGCCCCGAAGCCCAGCAAAGTGCGAGACGCCTCCACGCTTCCGCTGTCTGCCGCCAACCACAGAGCAGTGCGACCATCGTCATCCACCACCGAATCCACAGCATCTCGAAGCTACAAAACAATGTTTGTTTATTGTAGTGTTTACAGTAAATGGGAGGGAAATGTAGCTTAGTGCTATTGAAGCGTATCTACGTGGAGCGATGGGAAGTACGAGTTGGGTGGTATAGGGCTATTGTTAGTAGATGGGTCAGTTAGCTGGGTTTACCAACAACTTGGCCCATGTGAAGGGGTTAATAGGAGCAGTCAGTAGTAGTTATTGCTTCTAGGAGTAGAAGGAGGATTCGCTTTTTGGCAGCCACAGCTATATGAACTGGGACATTAACGTGGAAGGCTACTAACTTTTTTCTGCCCCGCCGGGAATTGAACCTGAGATGACTTGGAAGTGAGAAAGCACACTAACTCCTTAGCCACTTGAGGGGCAAATAAGAGACATTCTCATCCACCTAAGCGAGAGATTGTGAGTTGCCCGGGAATCCGATACGGAATAGATCCGATATTGAGTCAGGAATAGAAGAGGGACACTTCCGCTGAGGATCGACCCCACGTTCTCCCACTCTACAGGATGTAGCAGCGAAGAGGCCAATGACACTGTCATCTTCCTCACTATTGTAGGTACTGCATTTGACTCGCGAGGAACGAATTATTTGAAATATGGTATGGATTCGTACGGAGATAACAGTAGCCCTAGAAACCCCTGCCTCTTTGCCCACCACTGAAAATATTACACGAATCATTCGGGGTTTGAACCAGCTTCACAAAGAAAGAAAATGTCAGAATCACCACACGACGCGGGGCGCCCTTCCCGACACATCTTCCCGAGGCGGATGATACGGCAATGCCGTGACAGCACAAAATAAGTGGGAGGAAAGACATGGAAAACCAAAACAAAGCTATTCCAGACCCGCTTGGGACATCACTGCCAATTCTNCGACGCGGGGCGCCCTTCCCGACACATCTTCCCGAGGCGGATGATACGGCAATGCCGTGACAGCACAAAATAAGTGGGAGGAAAGACAGGGAAAACCAAAACAAAGGTATTCCAGACCTGCTTGGGACATCACTGCCAATTCTTCTAGGAACCGGGGTTTGAACCCGCGTCACCAGAGACACAAGACACTAACTACTACATCACAGGTGGACCAAAGAAGAAAAAAAAGAATATCTCGTTCCATGCTTCAGCACTTCACTTGTCGTTGCGTGTTTGCCAACATGGCCAAGAATAGATAAGCTATTTGGCTGCATTTGCTCCACTGTGGCAAATACGCAAATATAAATGTACACTTCCGCAACCGGAGTCAGTATAAACTTATGAGTCCGGGACAAACCGCACCTCAGTACACAGAACTACAAACGTTCCAAACATCTCGCCGTGACCTTCTTCAGCGCAATGTCACAGTCGTTCAGACCCACTCTTGTCTCTTTCAGTCGCACTCTTATCCGTCCTCTTGTCTTTTTGAAGTCGCCCATCAAAGGATTCAAAGAAAGACGTGA
>NNCF01131295.1:321482-358637 GCA_002313205.1 Laupala kohalensis | reverse complement strand
ATCTCGAGGGATATAGAATTCATCGTGTAGAGCTACAGCTCTTAGCGCGTCGTCTCCCGAAATGCATTTTTCTGCAAGAAGCATACCATCTCTCGAATCACTCCGTCTCTCTGCGTGGATACAGCATCTTCATCTCTGATGGAATCACAGAAGAAAAAGTGATGGGTAGAGGATCTGTATTTGTTAAAAATTGCCCCCTCCTTATCTGGCGTCCTACGTTCGAAACACCAGGCTATAGCTGTTAAAATACATACTCACTTGTTATATCTGTTTGTTCTATTTACATTCCACCTACACGTGACTTTTCGGAGGACCCCTTAAAGGCCCTAGTGAAGCACCTGCCACTACCTTCTCCCCTCTTGGACACTTAAATGCCCACAGTGAACTGTGCAGTTTTACCAGTGACTGTCCCAGAGACTGAATCTCGAACTGCCTGTTCGAGTGTGAGGATTTGTGCATTTTTAATAACAGAGAGGTGACCTATTTTGCATTTGCAACATCGTCGACTGCTATAGATTTGTCAGTTTGCTCCCCTGCAGTTTTTGATATTTTTCAATGAGAGGTAGAAGAAGATCTGCATGGCAGCGACCATCTTCCTATCTGGTTTTTCTTGGAAGAACGTGCGAGAGTTCCTCAGTTCCTGGATGTAAGCACAGAAATGGATTCTCAGAAATGCTGACTGGACACTATATCGCTCTCTGACTGTTTTCAGAGAAACGAGAAGTGCCAAAGAAAGGGTCGTTCATCTGTCCAGGTGATTCATCACGCCGCTGAAAAATCCATTCCAAAAACATCTGTTTCCGCAATGTTCTGATGTTGTCCCTTGGTGGAACGACGCATATCATTCCGCCATTCGGATAAGAGGAAAATCATTGGGGAAATTTAAAGCCAGTTCGTCTCCGGAAAACCACGCCGCATGTGGGATTGCTAGCATAATAGCGTGCAGAATTATTAAAGAATCCAGGTTCACCGCCTGGAAAGAGTTTCTAAATACCATTGAGAGATCAACATTGTCCATTTAAGTACGGAAGTCAACCCGAAAGATATCTGGAAGTTATTTTCGAGTCCCGTTATCCAAACTTAATTATCAGTGTCTGGTGTCTGGTATCTCACTAACAACAGAGAAATGGCTACAGCCAAATGCGATCCTGATTTCTTGAGGAAGAGAGATTGCAAAGAGCAACTCTTTTGACTTTCTTTCCATACACAGGGAACCCTAAAACTCTTTTTTTTCACACACAGGAAACTCTACAACTTACAATCAGAATAATACTTTCTTAATATCTTTAATCTTTCGTGGTCCAAGGGAGTCTTCCCAAATTCTTGAGAAGGAGCAACGCTAATATCTTTACTAAAACCCGGTTAAGACAAGACGTAAATCACTAGGTATCGAAGTATCGCCTTAACAAGTTGCATTGGTAAAACTCTTTCAGAGACGATTATCAACCGACGTCTTGTCTGGTATCATGAAAAGCATAACCTGCTGTATCTATCTGAGTGTGCTTTCAGGAAGTTTTATTCCGCCATGGACAACATACTTCTCCTGGAAACAGCAATTCAAGATGCCTTCGTCCGAAGTCAACATGTCCTCTGAATATTTTTTGCATGGAGAAGGCTCTCGATACTACTTGGCGCCATCACATTTTACGACAACTCTGTGCCTGGGGTGATAGTTCACATCTTCCCCTGATGAAAGTCTTTTTCTGGATAAGATTTCCTTCCAATACAGAATTATAAGACACATCTCGGATCTCCTTCAATTGAACGGTGTCCCACAGAGCTCAGTCCGGAGTATAACTTTATTTGCAGTGGCCATTACGAGAATGACATCTGCTGTGAGGAATCCTGCCCAACACTCTTCTTGTCGATGACTTTGCCATCATCTGCTCATCGCAGAGTGTCACAGATGCGGGGTGAAAAATCCAACTTGTTCTCAATAGATTGTGTCTATGATCAAAGGCAACTTGCTTTTGTTTCTCTGTTGAAAATCCAAGCTGTGTTCTCTTCAGTAGGAGACCAAGCCTCTTGCCAGAACCTTACCTCTCCCTGGGGAACAACGTTCTCAGATTATATCCTTCAGTAAAGATCTTAGGTCTCATCTTTGTTCAGAGACTAAATTGGATTGAACACCTTCGTAACCTAAGAGCGTAGGTGTCCCAATCTTCTGAAGTGCCTAAGTAGCAGGAAATAGGGTGCTGATCGCTCCTCCTTACTCCAGTTTATCAAGCATTCTAAAGATGTCAGCTCGATTATGGCTGCGTTGTGTGTACATCTGCTCGTGCAAGCTACATAAAAAGGATGGATAGTGTCCATCATGCAGGAATCCGATTAGTTACGGGAGCCTTAAGTACTAGTCTCAGTTTGTATGCCGTGAGTGAGGAACTATCTCTTTCCCTGCGGTGACATTTAACTCATGTTACGACACTTCTCCGCGAACTTTGCCCAACAATCTGGTATTCAGCGCAGTCTTTCATCCTTCTTCCATCCGTTTCTTCAACAACAGACTGACAGCAATCAATACGCTTGGGTGTCGCTCCAAACGAATTTTGGAAACTTTGAATATTATCACACCCAAGTCTTAAATCAAAGTATCAGTAAGACTTCACCTTGTGCTTTGCGTAAGCCGAATATTAATTTCGTTGTTTTGCAATATGACAAGAACAATACTCCAGCCGCGATGTCGAGGGTACACTTCCACCTAATCCTCGACAAACATCGTGTCTATACTCCTGTGTTTTCTTATGGGTCCAAGCAGACCGATGGTGTCGGCTGCTGGGTTGCTTTCCTCCGTAAGACCTGTGGCTACCGTCTTGGCGGCTTGTGCAGCGTTTACTCTGCTGAGTGCTACGCCAACTTGAGAGCACTGCGATCAACAATGTACTCCCGCGGATGAAATTTCATGATTGGCTCTGATTCTCAGAGTGCCGTTCAGCAATCCAGACTGTATATCCAGCTGACAAGCTGATCCATAGCAACCAGGATTTGCTGTTCTCCCTCCAAAGTTACGAAAAAAAATTGCTTTGCTGGATTCCCAGACACGCAGGAATCAGAGAAAATGAAGCAGACCGTTTCCGCGAAGGCGGCATGCCTCGAGATTCGCGTGGATTTCTTCACGATATCAAAAGGGACATCCTAAAATCCATTAAGGGAAGGATTGTGAGCGAATGGAGCAATATGTGGTTGGCTGTTGAAGGGAATAAGCTCCGATTTATCAAGTCATCTGTTATGTCATGGAGCAGTGCTTTTGGGTTTGCCAGGCGCGAGATTATGCGGATCCGCCTGCGCATAGGTCGTAGTCCTCTCACTCATCGGTATCTCTTGCAACTTGGCGATGAACCCGTATGTGAAGAGTGTAGTTCTTTTCTGATTGTGCAACATCTACTAACTGATTGCAGAAAATAAATCAGAACACGGAGAAACATTGGTCTGGCTGCAGATTTGGCAACAATTCTCAGAAATAGAACAAAACATGCTAAGAAATAATTGAATTTCATAAATAGATCGGGGCTCCTCCCACACGTTCTTGGGAGAGTTTAGAAAGTCAGGCGGCTGGTTTTGGAGCCTTGAAAGGTAATATAAATGATAATATTTTTGGAAGAAATTCTTATCCCTTGGGTGATCCACTTATTGCAGCGCTTTCTAACTAGCGGCCTCCGAAACTTTTTATTACGGCCCGCGAGCTTAGTTTTTACATCAAATCCGTAATCAAATGTTGGAGGGCAAAACTTTGTGCCTTTAATGTCCGTTATCAGAATTAATATTTCTGGTTACAGAAAATAGGGTAAGTCTGAGCAGTTTTCTGTGATATATTGCAATATTGAAACATTTTATTACAATACTTAGTATTAAAAATACTGATTAAAAATACTCTTTTTAAATTTTCCAGCTGAAAATAATATAAATTTGTTGATGGTAAGCTTAATATTACGTTACAAGTAAATAAACATGAGGCTTTAGTTTTATTCGCCGGGCAACTCTTTTTCAGGGCCCCTCCCGTGCCGGCCCGATAGATCGAAAGTATTAATAAAATGGCCCACGGGCAAAGATAATTTGGATAATGTTGGTCTATTGTGTTTCTTTGTGTTAATTAACTGGGAGACCTTGAGTTGTAATGTTTTAGGTATATTAAAAAGCATTTAATTTTTCGTCGGTGTTATGGCAGTGGTAAACATCTGTTTCCTCAAGCAAATAATTTGTAAATAAGGATATATTTGTGTCGTCAAGTTGCCAAGAAAATTTGTTAAGAATTTTTATTGGTTTTAGTTTCTTTAATTGTCAATATTTGAGAGATGTGACCGCTGGATCCCACGTTAAATATTTCAGAGGAGCACGAGATTTTATTGTTAACAATAATCTGATCGTGCTATGTTTTAGATGAACTAGAGAGGCGAGTGAGGTCGTCAATCGTAGTTATAAGGTTGAAGGAGTCGATAAGAGTCTTAAATCAATGTATGGGTGAATGTGCGGAATCTAATGCACTCAGAAAATCAATATCAAAATCGCGTACATAACGAGAGATTTCCTGGATTTGCTTCATATATGTTTTTAAATAATTTGAAAGGAAGATTGAAACTTGTGTCGTAAACACTTTTTGGTAATCAGTTGGAAATGTGTTGAATTATTATGAAATATCACTGAAGCATCTGTGTAGCTGATGGCCTACAGACCGTATTCAACCCACGAAACTCTTTTTAGGACCCACGAGTTACAAAAAAATTTACATCACTCTTTTCATCAAACGTTTATGGGCTCAACTTATATAAATAAAGTGTGCCGTCTGTAGTGTTATAAATCTGTGGCGTCTGTATTTTTTTTTCGTGGCCTGTTTTGTGAGAAGATAGGAATTTCCCCGCCGTACATAACACTACGAAAATACTTTATTATAATACCAAATATTAAAATTACTTTTTAATGTATAAAAGTACTCTAACTTTCGTTTAATGAAAACAATTTAATTAAAATCCGATGTCACAATAGTCTGAGAAAATACGGTAGAAATCAGTTAGTTACACCATCAAGTGTTACGAAAAGTCAGTTGGAGTTATCGTGGGAAAGTAACGAGTAAAAACCAGTGAGAGTTGATCAGTACCTTCTAGAATAAATTCAAGGCCACCAATCAGAGTGCATATAAACACAACCGTCGATCAGAAAGCAATCTCATTTGTTATCATTAAATGAATTCAGTTTTTCGAAGAGCCCAACGAACATTTGTAGAACCGACAGGAGATTTTTCTAGCCCAGACGCGCTTAGCGTTCAATTTTCTTGCGTAAGCGCGCGAAGCGTCCATGTCAATGAGGCGCGGAAGATTCGCGAGAGCCCGAAACACTATGTCGTGATTACGCGACGCATTGTATCTCGTGTTTTGGGGAAACACGAACATACTACTGAGTTACTCAAGGTCACATAACACGCTGAAATCGATAACTTTCCTCGCTTCATTCACCATTAGAAGCATTTATCTCTTCCGCTGAGATCTGTTTTTTATGTTTGCGAAACCGTCACGCATAAACAGTAATTCAGCTGTTATGTATCAGATGATTATGATTTGAAGTTACTGACATTAATTTCGTCGCAGAACAGAGTTTATTAAGACGCTCAGGACAGTCAGTTAAGAGCGCCACGTGACTTTTTATTGGTTTTAGAAGGGAAGTAGTATTTAGTTTGAGTACATTGCTGAAAGGTATTGATTTTATAAAAGTTGAATCAATGTGAATTTACATTTGTTTGGACGTATTGATTTGTATAAAAATCTTACGTAATAGAGTACCAACCTGAAATCGCGATGGGAATACTAATTGTTTTACCTTCTTATAAAATACATCTCGCAAAATGTTCAAAGAATACAAAAAATTTAAACTCTTCTTATACACTAACAAGCAAACATTGATTATTTCGGAATCACAGTTGGCGCCACGTTATTTTGCAAGTATGCCACTTTCTTAATGGGAGCTCACGTGTGTACATCAAGTAAACAGGACCTTTTCTTTTTATGCTATTGTACCGGAAAGGAAATGTGGAGTAACATGTTGTTTGAAGGGAAAGGATCGCGAACATGAGAAGAGGTGGGCTGTTGCATTTGAAATGGATTGTATGGCCCAGAAGAGAAGGAAAAAACTCTGAAAAAGAAATGATGAGGCATGAAGAGGTTGATGACTGAATATGAAATGAAAAGGGATGAATTAAGAGCCTAGTGAAGGATTTACGAAACAATAAATGTCCTAGTTATGTTAGAATATCTTAGAAAATGGTGCAAGAAACAATTTATGCTGTGAGGGAAAATTTCTAAAAATATACAATGAATGCATATGGACAAGGAAATTTCCGAAAATGTGGAAAATTTTACAACTACGGATTTTCATTAAGGACAAAAAAGAGATCCGACAAAGTCAACATCATATAGACCAATACCTCTTGTCCCACATATGGAAAATGTATGATTAGTGGCTGACAAAGCTAATACAGGACTATATAAATACTATTTGATTGTTTGATGAGAGACTGTACTGTTTCAGAAAGGGAAAATCAACAATAGGTGCTATAGAGCAATTGTTGCTCGATGTGTATTTATTTATTTAGTTCGATTCGACCTATTCGGATCACGAGTGACTTGTTCAGCGCGTCTTCGCTCTTCCCAATACCTCTTCATTGTTTCACTCCTGCTTCTCTCTGCTTCTGTGATCTGGACCTTGATTCTGGTATCTTCCCATTTGTTACCTTCCATCATTTTCTTGTGGACAGATCTGTCCTGTACTGTCGTGAGTGGACTTTTTCCATTATGCCAGTTGTCTTCCAATACTCCCTGACTTCCTCCATACAGTTGTTCCCCGTTAAGCATGTTGCGTTCAACATCTTAGTCAGTCTGTTGTCATCATCTTCATCACATGCCCTACAAATCTCAGTCTTCTCTTTCGTATAATGCTTGAGATAGATTCTACGCTATCATACTGCTCCTGTCTCGATCTATGTACCCTGACTTCACCTTGCTTTTTAGTGCCCCATATATCTCTCAATATCTTTCTTTCTTCCTTCTCCAACCGGTTAAATGTTCTCTTGTACACTGTTATTGTCTCGGCTGCATACAATGCAGCATTCCTGATGCTCATGTACATAGGAACGGAAAGTACATCTTTTGTACGTTTCTTGATATTCGGAGAGCATTTCATAATGCTAGATGGAGAGTCGTCATTGCGACTTAGCGGAGAATGAAGGTACCAAAACAATTAATATAAATATTGCAATCATTTTTACTAGAGCGAAGTATTTTCCTGAAAATAGGCAATACACTGATAATACGGGCGATCAGTAAAGTCTATCCACAAGGTTCTGCAAGTGAGCCAGTTGTATGGAACATTGTCATAAATAACATGTTAACTGATTTTACAAACAATGACATAAAAGTTGTGGCTAACGCGAACAACTTAGTGGTAGAAGTAGACGGGAACTGTAAGGTACTAAAAGTATTGGATGAAAAGAGTGGAACCCTTGATCTACAATTTTCAGTTTAGATGAAAGAACAATGTGGATTTAACGGCAACAAATTGACAAGATCCAGTGGTGAAGCTTTCTAATAGGACAATAAGTGGTGAGACAGCATAAGTATTTGCGCATTACAATTGATGTAAAACTAAAATTTACAACGCATATAAATGAAAAGATGAGAAGGTTAAAAGTTTATACTTCCGTTTATTAAGATTTGACTCACGCAATATTATGTAAGGTAGAAACAGATACTGCAACTTTATAAAGGGACTTTGCGGCCGAAACTATTGTATGGAGTTAGAATATGGGAGCATAGAGTTATTAGCTATGGTGGAAAAAAAAGCTAGCAAGTATACATAACTTTGGTATGTTGCGAATGACAGGAGTGTATCGGATAGTCAGTGGGTAGGTGATAAATGTTATAGATGGAATTATGCTACTTGATTTGTACGCTCAAAAATTAAAATTTGGACAAATAATGAAAAGACAAGAAAATAGTAGTGATTGGGTACGAAATGACGAGTGAGGAAAGAGGATGTAAGAAAAATGATGACAGAAGTGTTATGAAATGGGTGACAAGCACTATGGGAAAAGGTATCACCTCTTAATGTACTTTTTGTATGTACAATAATTCACTTTCCTTGAGGAATATTGTTCTAGAAAGACGATGAATATCCGTCTACACGTATTGAGCATTGTCATGAATATTGTCTTCATTAATAAGTAATTCTAGTGTAGGCTAAATTAATTTCTTTATTACTTTTCTATTATTATTTTTTTGTTTCCTTCATTGTGTCACTTTGTCGTCGCACATGCTGATATGTCGACGTACTCTTCCCTACCACGAGGAGGCGGACGCTCATCTACCTCTTATCTTCTTCAGTTTTATTTCTTAATTCTCACTCTTATCTGTGTAAAGTCAATGTAGTGTGAAAAGTTTTCTGCTGTTGCTAGATATTTACTCTTATCCTTTGTTAAAAGTATTCCTTCCTCTTTTAGGTACTTTTTGTATCTACTTCTTTCATGTTCATAATGGTCACAATCTGATCACTAAATCTTCACCACACAAACATATCGACGCCTCTCTGCGGCCAATCCTCTTTGGGTACTCTTCGAAGTTTTCATGACGCTTTATAACTTCTGTCACATATCTGTTTGGCTCGAAGTACTACTGGATCTCGTCGACTTGTCGTTAAACCAAATTGCTCTTTTTTCTTTGCTGAAAATTGTAAATCAAAGGTTTCTCTGCTTTCATCCAATACTTTTGGTACCTTATAGCCGTTCTGTTCCCGTTCCCTTCTACTACTAAGTCGCCCGCGTAAGCCACGACTTTTATGCCATTGTTCCTAAAATCCGTTGATATATTGTTCACGACAATGTTCCATAGAACTGACCCACTTCCAGAACCTTGTGGTAAGCCATCTACAGTACAAATGCAACAATCTGTCAAAATTTAATGTTTCTTTCTCTACTCGATGCAAACAGAATACTATAAATGTGTTAGTTATTTCCCAAACATTTCCTCAGCCTTTCACTCATTAGGGAAGTATGTGTTTATTATTCCAGAAATTTGTTTTAGGTAATTAATTTAGCAACATTTATACACAAAAAACAAGTTGATAATTTTTTTCGTGTAAGAAGTAAATGATATAGCATACCGAGATAGTAAAAATATAGCATAGTATAGTAATAATAAATAATATAGACTAGAATTGTGCGAACGACGAAATACTGTAGTTTGTGGTGCGCCCGTGTACTAGTTAAGTACGCTATCTGTGCATTTGTGAGAAACAGAAACACGAAGAAAGCATGGCACTGATGTATAGTAAAATGCTTACAATTATTAATCATAGATTCTTATTACAGTATGTCAATTTTTTCGAGAAAACGTTGCACTCACGACCACCTTAGACACAGGTCGTGACTTAGGTGGCCGCATATGTTCGTTTAGCATATTGATGGGGAGACTTCCCAAGGCAATGTTCCATCGCCGTTTACCCTGCGCGAATAGCTACGCGGGCGGAAGATGTGAAGTAATTTGAGAATTATGACAAGTGAATGTTGTGGTGAATGAAAGGCATGGGAAACGGGAGTACCCCGAGAAAACGTGCCGCGAACTTACTTCGTCTGCAACGTCCGAACCACAGACTTGGATCAACAGGGATTAGAACAAGCGTCGGGATTAGAACCTGCGTCGCCAGATGTAGAAGGGGAGTGCGCTATGCACTAAGGTGGCCGCGTTGCACTTCAACTCGTTCTTTCTGACAGAGGGTTTTATTATTTCATTTCCATAAAGCTTTTTGGATCATTTATTGAAGTATTTGCATTAGTTATTTGAATAACGAATAAATATTTATTCATGTCTAATCATTTATAAATATTCACTTTGTGTTTATGCTTTTGTGGTGGTGAATGCTTTTGTTCCTTACAGAGGAGCAGAGTTGATAGAACAGTTGCATTTGAATCAAATCAAGGCCCAAGAAGACCAGGAGCACACAATGCTGGAGAAGATCAAACAAAAAATGGAAAAGATTAAGGCCTCACAGCAGAAAATGCAAGATACTTACAAAGAACCATCCAACCACTTTGAAGGTAGGTCTCAGAAATATCATCTTATTTTCTAAGCACCATGACTCAGCTATGAATATCAATTTATAATTCCAGATGCTCGCAATATATTTTCAGAGAGTTAATAATTATATTTCATAATTGATTCACTGACAATGCTATACTTTTATTTTAATTTCTTATTTGTCGAAAGAAATACTTAAAATATATAAGTAGTGATAAATATTTAGTCATGATATTCAATATTGTGAAACATATATTACATGTACTTTTCTTCCGTGTTTTATTGATTGAAGAAAGCAGGACATAATTCTTAAATCTTATTTAAAGATTTTCCTCCCGGGTTCGTAGACTGTGGTTCGGTTGGAAACTTTTCTTACAGTAGTTTGGAGGCGATGATGTGCTGTTTTGACGAAGTACTTGATATTGGCCGTAACTAGTACGCTTCTTCTGTCTGGCGCACGCGACCGAATCTTAAGTTGCAAAGAGCCTTACGTGTTGTAGTTTTCCTTCTCCCTATGGACGTTATTTTTGTTTTTAAATCAATGGCTCCTTACTACATCTAATTATAGCATGGAGCTGGAAGACCTGTGCCAGCGAGAGAAGAAAATCGCGCTGACATCGCCAATCATCATGTTAAATAGTCAGCAAGAATGGAATGACAGTTGTCACCGCGCTTCCATAAAAGCGAATTTCGCCACTAGAGTACCGTATCGTCACCATCAAACGTCTGGAAGGAAAGTTTCTAACCACGGACCGAAAGGGAATAAAACATTAATAATATTACTCCGGCCTCGAAAACCCACATTTCAAAACATTCTTTAATATTTCACTTATTCTTCAGAATTTGGCTATAAAAATAAAATGGTTTAAGATATACAACTTTAACTATTTAAAATAAACGAAAACAAAGAATTTTTAATAAAAAAAGTTTGTGAGTGGGAAAGTTCAATTTTATGTGAAGGAAATTCGAATATTTATTGATTATAACTGGATAACTCTTCTCTTAATATGATTATAACTCTTCTCTTAATATGATTTCAAAAAGTTACCTATAAACACGTTTGAAGTATTCTGTATCAAAATGTTTCAAATTCAGTTTGCGATTATTTCTCTTGTCTATTATACGTAAACCCTAAGAAAGACGATCATTAGTCAGAAAATAACATTCCTCTCCAGGGAATTAATGCGAAATATTTATTTCAAAGTGAATCGAAATATCGTAAGTAAATACAAATACTGCTATGTTCCTCTTGCGTACAAGTTAGGCTTATTGTTGCATCACGCTGTGTTTTGCATTGTATTGTTCGAGAAATGAATAAATTAATGCCTTGGGAACCAAAAATACTTGTCATGGTGGAATATATCGAAACCAAAAACCACCGGTGGTGTATAAGCTGATGAGCTTGGCAAATGCCCACGGAATGCCTTCGGAAAAGAAGAGTTGAGGAAAATAGTTTTTAGTATCAATTTTGTATGTTTTTATATGACAGGTATGTAGTGAAATATTATTGAAAATCAATTCATGCGATTGGACCAAATTTATTGACTATCTTGCCAACGTTTCAGTAACTCGTGTTGTCTTTCTCAGGGCTTGAAACTTGTGAACTCTTGTCCGCGTGTACCACACGTGCACACTCACATCAACCTCACCTCACAACTTTTTTCCGCCTCATTGAACATTCCTAACCACGTATATCATTTACAATGGTGTTGTATTTACCATGTGGGTCAATGTATGAGAAACTGTCCAAAGGTGGCCACTCGATCATTGTGTGTGTATATATATATATATATATATATATATATATATATATATATATAATATTTCTTTCCGTATCATACTAATTTAAAAAAAGTTATTTTAAAAAAAGTGAGGAGTTCAAAACTAATTTTTTTAAAATAAATTTCAAACAGTTTACGTGTGACGGACATAAATTTTTGTCTAAAAAATTAGTAAAAGTAGAATAAATAGACAAATAAATGGTACTTTAAAATGTTATCTTTGCAATGGTTTTGTTTGAGCTTTATAGAATAAATAGTTCATGAGATACGAGCGGTAATGTAAATGCTAACAAACGCGAAAATACGAGCACGCGGTAGGACAAAAAAGTCCGCGACACGAAAACGGTTTGAGATCAATTTAAAAAAATCAGTTTTGAACTCCCGAATGATCAGAAAAGGAACAGGAAAAATATGATTAAATTAATTAATTGTTCGACAACTTTTTTATTTAATTTGGTCTGTTTCATATGGAATGACCCATGCGTCAACTTAAAATGGCACTGTGAGGTATCTCAACGTGTGCTTTAAAATTGAGAAATACCACTGTGGTGTCAAATCGTCTCATAAGCTTGGTAGTTGATAAAGGCCTAATCGCAAGAATTGATTTCTATTTTATTTGAACTGGCGGATAACATCCCATCCGTGAAGTACAATTGCAACGAGAAAACTGTAAGTATTCATGAAATGAAGATGTCAAAATTGAACGAGGGCGTGTAGAAATGATCTGAGCTGAGCGAGGGCTTGTGCAGAGGCCTCAGGTGCTGGAGCCCCGCGGGCGCCACTAGCGCGCTCTTCGGGTGCTTCATCGCCGCTGTCCGCTGCCGGCTTTCACACGCCACTGGATGATGCCTCCCCACCTGTATCGCCGGCGCCCACGGCGGGTGGCGCCTCTCTACTGTCTGCGTCGCTGCTACGCGCGCAAGCTCCCACACCCGCCTCGGCCGTGCTCACCGTGTCTCTGGACGCCTACTTGGAGCCGCAGAGACTCTCTTTCGGGTCGCCGCCTAATTCAGACGCCGTGTCAGCCCGTCGGGGAGCACGCGTGCCGTCGCTGCCGGACGAGTCGTTCCCTGTGTTCTCCCCGCCTCCTTTCGGCGCGGCAGTGGGCGCCCGCCGGCGTTCCACACTGCTCAGCTCAGGACGAAGGCGATCCAGCGGCCCTCTAGGCGCACCCTGGCTGCCCGCGCTCAGCACGCCTCGAGCCAGCCTCTCTCTCTCCAGCCCTCGTTCACATCACACGTGTAATCAATTACTCGTCTAGACCACGGCTCGCTGCTGCTACTGCTGCTTATCTTCATTGACTTTCTCCTCTCCCCGCTCCATCAAGATAAGCTGTATTATAGCGAGCTACGATAATGCCTTTCCTGTTCCGGCGTGGCTGGCTAGTGTATTGCACTGCTCTCATCAAATCCCCCTCCCCTCTGATCTGATTGCGGCAAAATATTTTTTCCACGCGTTAAACGATATTAAAGTCAGCTTCTCTCTGAGGTGGAACTAGTTTCCATTCACCGTGCTATTTTGCAAACTCTTTGAAAGATGTACTTAAATTTCATTCTAAAGCAAACGTCACAAAATCAAATAAACAGTAAAATAAATACAAATAAACCCTTTCAGTAATCCGTTGCCACTTAGATAAAGTAAAACTTTGTTAGATAAACCATCACAACACATTAAAAGAACAAAAGTTAATTTAACTAACAAACCTTCACTATGTCCACATTCATTACAACTATGACTCTTCCGATATATAATTATTGAATGAGACGACCTTACTTTCATAGACTCGCTTTGTTATGAATTAAAGAAACTTTACAACGTTTCACCCTACTGGTTTACAGTGGGGGTCGAAATGTTGTAAAGTTTCTTTTATTGATAACAAATCGAGTCTGTGAAAGTAAGGTCGTTTCATTCAATGATTATTTTCAAGTTCTACTATGTAATTACAATAAATATCTCTTTCTATATAGCTCATAATAACTTCATTGAAAGAAAAATCAAGATATTCATTTGTAAGTATATAAAAACGTCCAAATTATATACTTACAAATGCAACATTGATAATTCATATGCTTTCCATGTGTGTGTTTATGTGACACATACAAAGACAGCATCATCTTTCTGGTGATGCATAAATTCAACAGGAAATATACGGGTCATTGGAAATTGGTGGTGAACGGGTTTTGAGAATATTTTGTTGCACTGTCCTGATTCCGTTATTCCCAACATTTGTACATTTTCTTCCGTTTTGTGTCGTCTTTTTCTTGTACATACACACTGCTGCAACAGATACTGAATTTCCTCTTTTTTCAGACATCTCTAAAAAAGTCTGATTATTTCGCAGCATGTCATTTTCACAATGATTCTCCATTTTGTTTTTTGTTTATTGTGTATTAAAGGTTTGTGTAGTTTCAGAAGAATGTCTGTATTAATAATGTACATATTGACTGGAAACAATTTTTACCATGTACACGTGTCTTTTACTTTTAGCTGTGAAAACACGAAGGAAGCCATACAAAACCCCTAAGTTTAATCGTGACGGTAATGTGTTTCACATTTTAATTTCTCTCGAACTAACGGTGCTAAGCACTAACTGCATTATTAAACTACTTCATATAAAATCCGTGAAGGACATGGTTTTGGGTGAAACGTTTATGCGGGTTTTGAGTGAAACGTTTGGGTGAAACGAGGATCACAATCTCTCTGTTCATCAGAAATTTAAAGAACTCTTTCCATTTTCATTTTAATGAATGATGCTGATTATATTTGCGGGTACGAACATTTCTTAACTGTTGTGAAACATTTCTAACAAGTCGTGAATTTTAAAATACGATTGTCTTCTATCGGAACTTCAAGCTTTCACTGTCTTCTCTTGAATAGGTTGATGAACAACCATTACCTGCTAATGACCACTAAAACATAATATAAGTCTAACACATTTTCCCTATGTTTTTTCGCTTTTCAAAGAAGATATACACTTTGTCATTTGGTTGATTGCTACTTTCTGAATCGCAGCCACGGTTTTGGAAATTTTCGGCCTCTTAACATCCTCTTGTGTCCAGCTTTCTAGGAAAAAATCCTTTTAAATATATCTGTCATTTATAGACACAACAGTATAGAAAAATAAAATATACTAACATCCATTTCCACAAAAAATTCATATTTTATATTTCTAACATTTCAACTATTGAATTTTGGTTTTACTATCAAACGGAAGAAGAATGATTTATTACGTCATTTTGTTTTTATTATAGGACCTAATTCGTTCTGTTTGTGAAAATAATTTGAAAGATAATTTGAGGTTATTTTTTAATTTAGATTTTCGTAGTTTTTGTATGTACTATGTCGTTGTAACTGACCGATTGACTTGCTCATTCATCAACTCGCAGAATAAGTAATAGAGCCAGGAACTTCTTGACGGGTTGTTGCTCTTGTGTAGCAGAACAAAGGTGAAAAACAAACAAACAAAATTCCCATAAGATGTGAATTGTTATGGAATTTGTATTTTCAAGTGGTGGTGGACGGATATTTCCTTCTTTGATTCTTCTTGGTACTGTATTATAATGAACAAAATGGTATTTAGAATATTCAAATCCAGAAAAAATAAATAAAAATTAGAATAATTATTGTCAGGTTTACAAATTTTTATGAATCCAGGAATAATGAGGTTTTTTAACTAAAGAAAAATCAAAATAATTTAAAATATATTCTTATCGTGTATTTAGCAATACAGTTTATATTTTTAAATAAATTTATGTTCACGGGTTAACTTTTACTACGGTGAAGGAAATATAAATATGGGGTGGCGAGTCTAGTGAAATATCTCGTATATTTCATAATATTAAGTGTAGGAGGGCCACACGGTGACGATGGTTTGTAAGCTTATCCGTATTCCTTGTCCAACTCTTCGGACTACCACCTATATCACCTCAGTATGACCCTCCACCAAGCAGGTAGACAAGTTCGAATTGGTGTAAGTTGTGCCCGAGTGCAAATATGCCGACCCCCATTTTTCCAGCTTTACGAAAAGGGACAGAATTATTTTTTTGCGCACACAATGAGCACATAATTAGGACAAAATTATAGCGTAGATGATTTATCCGAACTCTTATTTTTTCATAAGTGGGGGTGAACGTTCCGCTAGCACCCCGATTTTTGTAATCGATTTTTTTGTACTTCTCGAACGAGCACAGAATAAATTTTTTGTTCAAACGATGAGCACATAGTTAACACAAAATTATGGTGTAGATGTTATTTTCCAATGTCTGATTTTACTGAAGCTGGGGGTGCTACGTAAAACGTTCCACTAGCACCCCACTTTTGTTATCGATTTTATTCTATTTTCGGAATGAGTACAACATTACTCATTAGCGGACGAAATTAGCACAAAATTATAGAACAGTTTATTTCATTTTATAACAAAGTGGAGGTGCCAACTTCACAGACGTGGGACAAGGATTCATTTTGGTTCTTGGAGACCTCTAAAATAGTATGAAATTTGTAATTAGTTCAAATCAGAATGTAGAAATTTAAGACAGTACCTCAACCATCTGTATTTGGGAGGTCAACCAAACAGTAAAAAAGAATTAGCAAAATTCACAGGAGAATAAACAGATCGTATCAAAATTTACCTTTTAATTCCACTAACGTATTCTGCAAAAATTAACAAGTGTGAATTGACAATGGGGTCTATAGTATGCAGTATAGGGACACCTTCCTAAATAATTTGGTAAAACGGTTTATCAGGAAATTTTATTTTTTCTTAATTTGTAACAATGATTATTTGATTTAGTTTCATTTGGCCATAAAGTTGGAAGATACGGGAACCTGTTGATGATGGTGTTTTAGTTTTTTTCTTCGAATTCCCATTAGTGTTTCTTATAAATATCGTTTCAGATAAACTACTTAAGTGATAATTACGTTCTTGTCCCAATGTTACCGCAATTCGTAAAGTGATTTCCATCAATGATCCAGAGAACCACAAATAGTCATTATTAATAAAATGGAATGTTACTATACTTCGTGCAACTGATTAAATTTTGTTTTGTGCTCCTGTATTCTAGTTTTAAACTTTTTCGTTTGACCTATAAAATTAGCATCACAATCTTTGCATTTTGTTTTGTATAGTACATTATTCTCAATTATATGATCTTTCCCTTTTGTCATCAAATTATTTCTATTATTTTTAAAAGTTGTTACCACTTTCATATTTCAGAATTAAGCAATTCTTTCAATAATTCTGTAGTGGTGGTTCAGTTTCTTGTATTATTGCCATTTAAAACTTTCTCAGATATAGATATTTTAATAATATAATGAAATTGACTTGAAATGTATGGAAAGGATATCATTGTTCTGCCTCTTCTTCCTCTTTTTCGTCTTCTTCCTCTTTTTCGTCTTCTTCCTCTTTTTCGTCTTCTTCCTCTTTTTCGTCTTCTTCCTCTTCTTCGTCTTCTTCCCCAGTTTACCGTCCGAAGACAGGTTTGATCCATCTGGAGATGTGACAGGGCAAACCCAGACGCACCTGTGAAATGATTATTGTAGGAAATAATGTGGATGGGGCTGATATCCACCTCCTGATCATTTCCTGTTGTCTTCTACCAAGGAAAGGATGTACTTACAGACAATTACAAGAAATAATTTTGTTTTCATCGTATTGATCATTTACATGCAATAATAAATAACTTTCGTCACATACTAGAATCCACTGAAGGACAATGAGTTCAATGCCAAAGTTTACATTGACGGACAAAAAGAAATCTTGGAATAGAAAGGAATTTTGTTTACTTGTGAAGTTTCGAAATACAGAGAAATCGGTATTGTCTGCTCGTTTTGGGTGTTAAACAAATGAAATTGAAGTGAGCAAAAGAACCGTCATTCTTTGTAAACTGTCTAATAGGGAGTGATTGTTCAATCATACCATTCAAGATTAGTCAGTAAAATTATAAAAATCTATGGGCAGTGGTTTAGGATGGCAGCAAAAGCTCCCAGAATGTATTTGGAGTGGCCAGCCTTACTTGTACAATCTTTTATTCTAGTGACTCCACTGTAAGTTTACGAAGTATTTTAACTTTTATTATATCTATTTTCAGAATTAGTTTTGAAAGAAGATAGATACACTCCTTGAATTTTAATCATTTTATCATACTAAAATCATTCTCTCTACCTCAAATTGGTGGAAGAGTCAGTAGTAACTTTTTTTTTTGGATTCGTTTATAAGAGAGATTGTGTGATCATGAGTGGGAAGTTCCCCTTAATACGCTTAATAGTGCATGTTATGGAGCAAAACTATTTTCTGACATGCATCGTGGTGACTTGGGTTGTAAGTCTAATGTATAACTAACTATTAGCATTTAAAAAATTGCATGCATTTCATTGATAACATACGTCATGATATTTTTGTGTGCTTTTTCTTCATTGGTCAAATTTTTTACCTATCCCAAGGAAGCTTTTCTATCCGTGGGAATCATTGATTTTAAAGCTATTATTTTGTAAAACATTTTTCGGAGATAACTTTTCTACATTGTTTTGTGATATTGCTAACAATGTTTTGGTAGTACTTTATCTTTCGGGGTCGGTGTGGGTGACTCAGTAGATAAAGTGCTGAGCAGCTGGATGGCTGTCCAGGGTCCTTAGATTTTTCATCATGTCCCAACTAACTCAAGGTCTACTCATCCTGCTCTAAAATGAGCACTGGGACTAACCCGTATTTGAACATCCGGTGAGTGGTACTGTGTTTTCCTCCTAGGTCCTCTACCCTCCGCAAATTCCATGGGCACAGTTTGACCTTTTGACTGATATTTTTTTAGAATGCGAGGAACTGTTTTTAAGTGTAAATAATAATGCTCTACTTTGGAGTTGTTAATTGCTTCCTTATACATAACATCTATTATTTAACACATAACTTTAGATCTTGTGATGAATATTTAATTTTCGATTGGATATCAAATATAATTTGTAATTGGAGGAATAGGTCTGATGTCGACAGATTGTTTGTCACAACAATAAAAGATTTTGTCAGTCTGTCAATATTTATAGAGACATAAGACCGTTTCGGCAGCATGGTGGCCTTCTTCAGGGCTGGGTCTTGTAATAAACTGTGGCTTTGCTACCCAGCACTGACTATAACCGCCATTCGGCTGAATAAATAATGACAGACTGACATTTTTATATAAAGAACGGATCCTCACAAACATATCTGTCAAGTTTATTAAAATATTTTCCGACGTTTCGCCCTCTCAAATGGGTAGCCCTTCTCAAGAAATTGCCTTTTAGTTTTGAGGGGCCGAAACGCCGGATTTTTTTATAAACTTGACTGGTATGTTCGTGAGGAAGTTTGACTTGCAAAATCTTTTGTTGTTTGTATTGTATATAATACTGACATGTTGAAATTGCTGTTCAAAATATATGTTACTGGCTTATTGATGAACAATTATTATGAATGTGTCTGTAAGAAATGTCTTTTTAGCACCTTAGAATGTCATCTAAGTATTAAATTGTAAGAAAGATTAAAACAGTGGTAAAAAGTGACCACATTTTCAGTGAACTGAGAAAGTATTAGTTTGCAATTTTCACTGCGTCTCAACATTCTTCTTTTAAGATTTCATATTTTTACGTAAAAATTGCAACAATATTGTTATTAACTTTGATGTTATCGGTAATATCTTCATTTGAGGATGCAATTTTTCAAATGGAACAGTTTAGTAACAAACAATTAACGTAAAAGTATTTTATACGTATTACCAGATAGAATAGAGCTAATTAATGCGGGACAAGGGAAATTTTTCTCGTGAAATTTTGTGAAATATTTGTTTCTTCACTCAAACATAAAAATCTAATTTAAATAAGTAAAAGTTGCACTTTCATTTGCAAAATATTAGAAAAGTATAATTTGCGCATTAACGTGCCAAGCAAGAAAATTCATCACATGGTCTGTGTAAATATTAATTTTTCTAATGTAAATATTCTAATATTGTACTAATTATTAAACTCATATTAATACAGTGGTTCTCAAAATGATGTCCGCGGACTCTTTTCTTAGGGGTTCTGAAGTTCCTCTACCTATAGATAAATTTAGTACTCATTCATTCTGTGAAGACTTGTTTTAATATTTACTTATTGTTTTAATATTTTATTTAAATCAAATAACAAACCATTGTAAATTTCACTCTTCTACTCAGATTTAGGTACGTTCCAAGCTAGTAATAACAATAAGGAGTGAATAAGTCTTATGTTAAGTTGTATGCTGTCATTCGGTGTTCCTTATTCACTTCGTTTGGAACTGAACCCGGAGTCATTTCATGTTGTTTATGTCAACTACTTTGATTATACAGGCATTTTTGGGGATTTGAAAATGTTAAAGTGTGAAATAAAATTATATACCGTGTTAGACCTCAGTTTTCAATTTTTGAAGTTAATTTTTTCGCACTCTTAAGTAGCTATAATATTTATATTTAGGTGGAGAAGGATGTAAAATGTTGAAATCTCTGTAATTCTGCATTGTATTACGACATTATTTTATTTAAATACTTGTAAAACAATAAGCATATAAATAGTGAAATATCATTTTATGAAAATCTTTTCCTAGCAATATACTATCAGTGTTTTGTATATCCCTTACAGTGTACTAGATGTGTTAGAGTGCTGTTTAAACATTTAGACGAAAGTAACCATTAGTATTAAATAGAAGGTAACTGACCTTGAAATCGCCCTTCCACCCCTCTGGTGTGCTTCAAGCTTCCCAATAAGGCACCTTTCACACGGGCAACAGCGCGCAACGACATGGTCGGACTCGACGTGCCTCCTCAGGTCTGAGGCGGGTATCTATTTAGATATCTAATTGAGTAACAGGCTGCTGCCGTAAAACTGGGTACCGAGGAACAGTTTCAAGGATACCGCTTGCTAACGCATCGCATTAACAATTCAGTTGAGTCCCTAAAAACATTCCATTACAAAAACAATTAATTTTAATGTTCACATATGACAATATTCTAATCAGGGTCAGATCTTGTGCAGTGCATGTATGGTAAGGCGTACTGTCCACAGCGATGCATAGCACGCCACCAAGACTAATCGCATTCATCAACTTCCTAATAACTTTCTGTAAACTTGATCATTTTCAAAACCTTCATCTTGCTCAAGGTATGACACGCGCGAATTTCGTAACCGTGTATGTGTATTCGCCTGTCAAAATAACACGAGATTTCGAAAATCAGGTATAACTAATGTAAATGACTCTGTTAACGAAAATGGGCTTTCTTAACGATTTCCGTTGGATCAATAGGAAATACCTTTCAAATGGACCGACATTAATAGGGTGTTGTTATCAATATTTTTGATATATATGCTCTTTACCGTAATAATTAAACTTTCAAAGTCCTTACTGACGAATGTGTTGAAACACTGCACAGTTTACCCTGATTTAACCTGAAATTTGCTTCATAATTTAGTCGTAACATTCCCTACGGTTTCAGGAATGCGAGCTATATTGTCCTTTCTCGGATATGTTCCGGCAGTAACTTGAAGAGCAGCCTAATTAAGATACAGCAATCCGTGTACGTTGCTTTTCGCGTACAAAACCGATGGGTTCAATGCTCTCAAGAATAGGACGATACCCCTTAAATTCATTATAAAAATTACTGTACCCAATTCAATTGCAAATAATTTTCAGAAATAAATTTAATTTTACCGATGCGCACCAAAACGTAACACGTCAAAATGATACCATCTACGACGATTCCCATCAACAGGTACATTTTCAATCTGTCTACCGCAGATTATCGCCTCAACCTTCCATGTTGTATAAATGGTTTGAGCCAAAATTAGGAGATATGGGCAAAAAAGGCATGTCATTAGTATTATTGCTCCAGTAGGGTCAGGTAAAAGGACTTATTAAATACTGGGTTTGAAATGGGATCCTCTAAACGACAGCCGCTGTCACTCAGCGACGATAACAATTTCTCTTGCTCCAGCGAGAATAGTTAATAGTATCTTACAACAAAGATGGAAAACCGCTAATCCCATCGAACCCACCGGTTTTATACGCGAAAAGCAATGTACACGGATTTCTCTATATTAATTATTCACTGCTCTTCGAGTTATTGCCGGGACATATCCGAGGAACAGCAATATAACTCATATTCCTGAAACAATTGGGAATGTTACGACTAAATTATGAAGCAAATTTCAGGTTAAAATCAGGGCAAATCGTGCAGTATTTCAACAAATTTGTCTGGAAGGACATTGAAAGTTTAATTATTAAGTATAATTAGATAATGATGTTGTATTCGGTTTTTACTTAATGAAAAACAAAGTTATAGTCAACCGAAAAATATTTATTTACCAAAACCTAATTTTGTAATTACTACTGTATATAATTATAATTAAGACCATTTAACAATAGCTAAATATATTCCTGTATCTTGATTGTAGGCCGCTGAAGATGACAGCATAATCTGTCGAAAGCCGTTTTTGACAAATAAATATTTTTCGGTTGACTATAATTTTTTTTCATTAATTATTAAGGTAAAGAACGTATTTAACAGAAGTATTGATCACAACACACTATTAATGTCGGTCCATTTGAAAGGTATTTCCTATTTTTGATCCAACGGGAATCGTTAAAAGGACCCATTTTTGTTATCAGAGTCATTTACATTACTTATATCTGATTTCATAATTTTGAAATGTCTAATTTTTTAATACTGCATATGTTATACATTACATGTCAAGAATTCGGTCTCTTGTTGGAGAGCAGAACATAAGTTGTCAAATTATGTAATTATCTACTTGTCTGTGACAATACAGTACGTAAATTTTGTCATTAGCTATTCCTTTTTTTCCGGGCTTTTAAATCTCGTTATTTTGACATAAGCAAATTCATAGACTCGGCTACGAAATTCGCACGTGTCATACTTTGAGCAAGATTAAGCTTTTGAAATGATTTCACAATTCTTTTCGTTT
Organism: Laupala kohalensis; assembly: GCA_002313205.1. Lineage (NCBI taxonomy): Eukaryota > Metazoa > Arthropoda > Insecta > Orthoptera > Trigonidiidae > Laupala > Laupala kohalensis. Next base: position 335,848 of record NNCF01131295.1, on the reverse strand, counting down.
TTAATGTACGTTATTTGATTACCGGTTCAATGCACGTATTACGATATAGTTGCTACCTCTATTTCCTTCTTCAACCTGACTTGGACAGAGTTTATTTGGGAAGATAGTTGCAGTTCATGATGAGCTTTAGCATAGTTTTAATGTTTAGTCGTGTGGAGTTTTTGTCGACATTATCTTATTGTTATTATTAAAGAACCAATTGATGATGAAATAATTTCGTATCATAAAAAATTCTCCGCAACTAGCTTGGAATTGAAAACCGTTTGAAATTATTATAGTAATAAAATGTTTCACTTTCAAAATGAGCCAATGTTCGCGGTTTTCAAATTCTTCGCATAAATAATTGTACTTCTCTCTTCCAGTTTTGTGAAAAGTTATTGTTTGAAAATTAAGCAATTTATATTTCTAACTACTTCTCTGCTTCGCACATTAATTTCCGTTAGAATTATTACATCTGGATTTTAAACGAGTTCTTGGTTTTGTAAGCAAGCATGTTACAATTTTATTTAATAGGCCTTATGTATACATGTATAATATTAAAGTTTCCTACATTTTACTTTAAACTCTTTTCAACTGCCTTAAAACAAAAAATTGTTCTTGGTCTATTTCAACCAGTTTTTTCTTCTATATCCAGGTTTTAAAAAAATGTTTTCCCAGAAATTTATACATTTTCTTTTCTAAATCACATTCGTTCTTAATTCTAATGAGATTAGTATTCAGTTCTCTTCATAACAATTTTTATCTGGTTTATCCACATAAATTTAAAATTTCTTACTTTACGTTTAATTTTTACTTCCTAAAATAATTTTCCCATAAAATGATATAAGAGTTAATAAAAATATAATATTTGATTTTCAGCTTTAATTCCTTGATTTTAGAATTTTCAAGAATCTTGTTTCGAATAATTTAGCTGTTAAACTTACCAAATGTTTTATGTTTTTATTGGTTTTTGTTTGCTGTTAGGTCGTTCAAATTGATTACTTTTTTTACCTATATGATCCATAATTAAACCAATACCTTCTATGTTCATCTTATGTTTATAACCTACTTCTTGATGATTCACGAAAAGGTTGTTTTGTCCCAATTTATTTATTCTCATAAAATACTCCCTTACTTCTTTTCTTTATTGTCTTACAATTTCTCTAAAAAGTTTAAATTCCTTTATTTCTTTATTATCGCATCATTTTGGTAAAATAGGAATGTTATAGATTGCTTACTATCTTTCATGTCTCACAAAGGGTATCAAATTTTTTGTTAACATTCTCCAAATTAGTGTCATTCAACTGCTCACAATCCACATTATCGGTATATTGACTCTGCAACATTTGATGCGACAGTTCGTGTGACTGCTTCTTGCATTCTGCATTTCTGACACAGTCAGGCCGTTTCCTTTCTGACTCCCACACCTTTAAAAGATCTTGAAGTTAGAGCATTTGAAATTAATATTTCTCGTACAATCATGGCAAAAAAGCAAACTCTTTTTCTACTTCCAAATCGCATATCAGCCACTGTACCATTTTAAACAGTTTCAATTATCGGAAACTGAGAAGAAAACTCTATAGTAGCTATCCACCATCCAATAACATAATAAGCGAAACAGCCACTGTATTTTACTCAAATATTGTATAATTTAAAAAAATTATCTTTGGTAAACATACATAACGGCAAGTCATTAAAGTTCCTCTATAATAAATAATCATCAAAACGTGCCATTCGTCCATGAACAGTAATATTTCCGTCCAAAAACCATATTAATTCAACTAGAATTATTCACACATAAGCATTCCTTAACTAACACAGCCATTCAAAAATATTTACTCTTAACAAGAAACCATTACATAGACACACCAACCAGTTATAAACACATTATCACCTTGGTGAAAAATTTACTGTTAGATCATTGTATATTTTTGTTCACTAACCTTAGTTTCTAAAGACCGGAGTTCAGAACACAAACAGTTGTAATGGATTGTGTTAAAAATCTATGTGAATCTGTAGGTTGTGTTAAAAACCTAGGTGGATCTGTTTCTACAAATTTTTTACACAATCCATTACACACACTCACTTCTCAAAATACAAAACTTATTACATCCTGGTATTTTTTAACAATCCATTAAAAATCCGCCCAAGATAGTTTTTAGAACCATACAATGTCGTATGAACTATGGAGGTCATTAAACAAACACATTCTGCTCAATCGTTACGTAGTGAAAAACTGTGCTATGAACAAAAACATATTTTCTTACTATTTCTGACATAGAAAAACATAACATTCACAATAATATTTTTTACCCATATCGAGCATTGAACCCGGACTTTTCTAGTGACAGCTGAGCAAGCTAGCCATTGGCTATGAGACAGCACAATTAATTTCTGGATTTTTATACTATAGAAACTTTCCCCAATGCCGTTTATGATCAAATGTTTTTATTTTCTGTTGCATGCATGTATATTTAGAAAATTTATTCATTAGTGAGTTGATGGATGTCACTAATGCATACACGAAAGTACCGCCAGGCAAAAACATTTTTATCGACATGCGCCAACTTCGCCATCTGTTGACTTCTAGAGGAAACACAAGACACTGACCAAGGGACCACGTAGTGAGAGAAAATGGCAACCCGACTTTGAAAATCTTGAAGAAAATGAAAGAAAATTTATCGCTATTTAGTGGAAAGAAAAGTCGAATAATAATAGAATAGCAATGAAATATGAGGTGAAACAATATGATCTGATGTGTTGATTGATACTTAGTATGTCCCAAGCGTTTGAATGCAAATGATTGCATTTTTGTTGAAAATACTCAATTTTAAGTTCAGAACCGAGTTACTTGCTGTATTGGAGTGTGAAATTTGCGGCGAGACCCGACCGGGTCCCTTGATATCAACTGACCTGGCACTCCATCGATCTTATTTTCATCTACATTGTTGCAGTCGGGGAAGGCACATGGTCTTAAGATTTTGATCGATGAGTAAAAAAGCAAGGAAGAGCAAGCGTGATAAAACGTTTTCGTGTCCACCCATCGTTATGTTCACGAGGTACATTTTCATCCTTTGTTTCATGAATTTAGATTTTAATAAATTATTTTGTAATGTCTAGTAAATCGGAAGGTGAACGTTTTTATAAATTAAAAGATATTTTTAAAAGATGGACATTAATACGTAGGAATGTGTCCCTCGAGAGGAGAGACTAGTATTAACTTTGAAGATAAGACATAAAATTTTGTTTATTTTACAATTAAAGGGGGATGTTTCCCCATTCTTTTTCTCAGCATACAACCTTATGCAAATTGACTAGCTGAACCTTAACATATAATTTCTACCGTCAGTCCGAGAAGGAAAAATATTAAATGTATCTTCCCACGATTCTTGTCTGTTCGGACAGTCACCTAATGAATTTCAAAGGAAACAATTCTTTTCATAATAATGTTCCATACTCTGCACAATTTTTAGATATTGCTGTATTTACACAATCTGTAGAAATATTGGAAAATACTCTCAAAAACGCAGATGGAACTTTTAGTGAACATTTTAAATGCTCCTCTGGGCTGCTTTCTATGCAGATTCGTTATCACCTAGAATATAACTAATAGGATGATATGAATGGACTAGCGACCTGCGAAGACGCGATATGCATCGGAACTCCCCAGTGCCCCAGTGCTTCGTTTTCTGCAGTCTTCGCTGCGTGGTCCGCCGCTGTAGATCGTATCAAACTGCAGATGAATCTAGCACTACAGTTGTAAGCATAGATACACACACATATACATACACACACAGAATATACGTTATATACATGAAATGTACGTTTTTATATTGAATTATGTCTATGGTTTAATTAAATATTTGCCTGTCTATCGATACATAATTTCATATATGTATGTATGGTTGTAAGCTGCGTTTGTTGCGTAGCTGTAGGCCGTGCGAAATAAAACCTTAGGTCTCTAGATGTTTAGGAAATTACTTTAAAGTTGTCCGTATGACCTAACAGTCTGAGAACTACTGAATTAATACAGACCTGTTTTTAAAATGATCATATTTAAAAACCTAANTCTTTTTGGTTTCAGCTATTCGGTCTGGTGATTACTACATGTTCGAAGAATTTGATGATGAAGAATGTGATTTGGAGGAGAAGGAGGAGGAGGAGGATCCAAGAGATGAGAATGACCCTCAGTATCCGAGTGGTAAACGGAAAATGTCGATGAGCCAGGTATGTCTCTCTCTGCTTTGTGAGTAGTGCATGATAACATTAGTAATCCATTTCCCAAAGAATTGCCTTGAGTGAATTTTTACTAATATTCATAAAACCAGTTGATTTGGTTCATTGGTCTTTTTATATAACAGTAGTATACGTTTGTAACTCTCTATTTAACAGTGATTGTCTTTAGAAGCGTTGTTACTCTGCTTCCTTAAAAGAGCTTGGTAGCACATTGCTTTACTGCATGCAGGCTAGCTTCCTTGATCTTTTCTGTAAGGCGGATGCAGAGAGCAAACTGATGTTGCAGAAAAAAATATTTATGTATTTGTAATATTTTTAATGTACTGCAGTCTCCTTGTTTGGGTGAATTGATGGTCAAGTTAATGATCAAGTATTATTTTCTTGGGAAGAAGACAAGGTCACTCCATATCATATCAACCAAAAATGTAATAATTTTGGATCTTGAAACTTCAGATTTTATAGTTTTTGGTACACTTATAGTACCTACTAAGTGCTTATAAAAACAGAAAGTTTCCGATTTTCTCAACCTTTGGTATTTCAATGATTGAAAAAAATTTGAGAAAATATAATAATTTTAAAACACGTTTGACCACATGATGCACATTTTAAACTGCCGTAGATTACAAACTATTTTTCATAGAGTAGAAATTGGCGTTGCTCTTTGCGTAATGAAAATTTCTTTGATTCCATCATAAGGATCGTTGAAAAATTTTAAGATATTCCAAAAAACTTTTTTAGACCCTAAATACACCCCCCCTACTATAGATTTGAACTATGCAAACGCAATTTTTAGAATAACAATTGTTTCTGGTGAAAAATATTTTTTTTTAAGTGCAAACAAATTGAGGGATGGTACTGTCATGTAGCTTCACCGGCAGTGATTGTCGTGGGTACATGAAAAGTGTAGCAAATTATTTTTACAATTAGTGTTATTTATTTTAATAATATCTACGTATTTATTTTGGTTTAACACAAGAACTTGTAAAAAATGTTACCTACAAAGAATTGTAAACATGTTGATAAATTTTTGAAGTTTATTTGAAGTAAAATTTGAAATAAACAATACTAAATGAATTGCCATGTATAAATATAAATAAATAAATAAATTTATTGTCAAAGAAGCAGTTACAAATTGCGTATGACTACGTGGAGGACAGTAAACTAAATTACTCTCCGGAAGCAAGCTAGAGACCATCCCGTCAATTCCAATCAAGGGCCCTAAGGCAGAGGGGGATTTAACGTTTCATTACACACTTAACAATAAAAATAGTATGTTACGTGTTCTAAAATAAACATAATACTAATAAATGTATATTAAATAAAACACAAGCACGTTCTTTCACAGGTACGAATTATTATATTATAGATTATTCGGGAAGTGTTGGTTATAAATCGTAACTATTAAATAACACTAAATTCGAGATTTAATACTCCAATAGATGCCGTCCCTAGGTAAGAGCCTAATGAGTCTGTATAAAAAATCCACCTCTACCCGAAGGAAAACCGGAGAATAAACCGGACCGGGATGAGGCTACAGAATTAATGTACACAACCGTGCCACGGTTGAGAACATAAAACTAAAGTTATATGAATAATAAGACAATACAAGCATGCAGGAAAATTGTTTTCAAATTGTTATCAGTTTTTTTGTACTACGGAAATGGTGTGATAAAGTACAAGACGACTTAAACTTTTATAAGAATCAATAAATTATTTTACATTATAGAAACACTGGTGCAGAAAGTAGCTATTAACCGCGAATTTGAAAAGATTTAATTTCATAATTTCTTTTATATTTTTGGGGAGGGAATTATGTAGAACGATTCCCAAATGGTATAACTTTTTTTGCCCAAGAGCGTTTGACACTCTAGAACTATGATTATTATTCCTATTGCGAGTATTGTGTTCGTGAAAATGACAGTTTTGTATGGAGCAAGGGCAGAGCTTCAGTAATTCAGTCTTAACAAACACAACCTTTTCATAAATATAAATGCAGGGAAGTGTTAAAATATTTAATTCGTTAAGTAAAGGTTTACAAGAGTTTCGAGGGTGAGATTTATAAATTATCCGAACAATCCTCTTTTAAATTCTGAAAGTTTGGAAATGTCTGCCCGGAATTGCCCCAGAAGATAAGGCCGTATCGTAAGTGGGACTAAACGTTTGCAAAACATACCGAACAGGAAATATGTGGAATAACAAAGTTACCTAAGATTCGAAATGCGTAAGACTGTTTACATAATTTCGAATTTAAATTGTCAACGTGACTATTATATTTGAGGTTGTCTTAAATATGGAGATCGAACAACTTTGTTTTATTATCAGTTTTTAATTGTGTTCCGTGTAACGAAATAGAAACCTGGGGTAAAGATTTCGTGATACAATTGTGGAATGACATAGAAACTGTTTGGTCATGTTTTACAATGAGACGATTTGCATAGGACCAAGCCAAGAGGTTGGACAAAACTATTTGAGCGTTCACGTGTTTGCATAGTAAATTAGTATCATCAGCAAAAAGAACCATTGTGCCATCTGATGCGGAGAATGACGTGTTTATGTTTTGTTCGCGTACAACAAAAATAATATAGGGCTGAGAATTTAAACTTGGTGGATTTCACAAGCAAGTGGCTTTGTTACTGAAAGGCATTGCTGAGTACTTAACTTTTGGCATATGATATTTTTGGTATATTATATTTCGACCCGTTGAGATCTATCTTTTAAATAGGAAGTTAGCCATTGATGTGCAAGTCCACGAATGACAAAAGATTGCAATTTTGAAAGGAGAATTTCATGATCGATGACATCTAATGCTTTGGATAAATCAAGAAAAACACTGTATCAAGATTTCTCCACTGTCAAGAAAAGTGGTAACATCGTTTAAGAGATAAAATATGGCACTTTTAGTGGAAAAGGATTTCCGAAAATCGTGTTGATCGTCAGAGAGAATGTTATTTTTAATAGAAATCTGGAAGACGCTTATATAATAATCTTTCAAGGATATTTGAGAGAAATTGGTTGATAAATTCCAATATTTTTCTTTCAGGTGTAAAAGTTTCACTTTAGCGCTCTTAAATATTTTACAAAACACCCCTTCTGAATAAAGAACTTTTAAAAATATTTCTGAGTGGATTTAATATAACGTGGGAGGAAATTTTAACATGAAATTGGGGTTTATCATCTATACCTGTTGAAAATTTGTTTTTTAATGAACTCATGATTTCGGAAGCGAACATAGAATTGGGCCCGTGGGTGGATATATTTGGAGGTCTAGTTTTGAGATATTGAATTCATTATTTTACCTACTTCTGAGAAATAGGAATTAAACAAATTTGCGATGACGCGTGGATTTGGTTTGATTTTTCCATCGTTTAGTAGGAAAATGTTATCTTCGCTATTCTCAGGTGACGTGTAATTTTTAACAATATTCCACATGTTTTTTATTCGGTTGTTCGATTTTATTATCTGTCTTTCATTTTCCATAATTTTATATGCATAAAATTCGTTGGAGAGTAGTCTTAAATTTACGGAAATAATCATGGAATTAGGGTGGTTGGTAATTGAGTTTTGAAAGATAATATAAACGTCGTTTGTTTTTGGAAGAAATTCTTATTTCTTCGGTGATCCACCTGTCGGTTTTGTGTTAATTAACTTGCATTTTTATGCGAACGCTCGAGTTGTAATGTCTTAGGAATGTTAATATAAATACATTGCATTTATCTTCGACTATTGTAAACTTCTCTCCAAGTTTCCTCACGCAAATAGTTTGTAAATATGGATAAATTTATGTTGTTAAACTCTCTCAATAACTTGTAACAGATTTTATGTGGTTTTTATTTATTTTAAATGGTCAATACTTGACCATGGTGATTACTGTATACCACGTTAAACACTTCAGAGGAATTTGAGATTTTATTGATTCGCGAGTGGGGTCGTTTGTCGGAGTTATAAGGTTGAAGGAGTCGATAACATTCTTGAATCGATTTATGGGTGAAAGTGCGGAGTCGGATGCACTCAGGAAATTAATGATGGAATTGCCACATGTAACGATATATTTTGTGGTTTTCCGTTTTTGAGATGTTTAAAATAATTTCAAAAGTCAGCAAAAATATATCAAGATTTTATTAAAGAAGCCTATAAATACACAAAGCACTAATACATACGTCGGTCAAATTGACTGTTGAATATTCGAACACACTATCAACCGAAAATTGAGAAGATTACGTATATACACGTGCCTTTTATTACGAACGTTTATACACGTGCCTTTCCTTTAAAACTTTGTCGTCAGTAAGAACTTGCTAAATAATAATTAATGGTTTTAGTTGAAAACCAACGTTCTGTGAAACATAGAAAATCGAATGGATCTTCATGTACGAGAAATTTCAATGTCAGTTAATTTGGTTGAAAGTGATTGGACGTTATGATGAAATCTAAATATTTTATTTTCGCAAAGAATTTGTGATTCTCGAGAAATTGCGTTGAGGTTAGACTGTGAAGAGGAACATGAATTTGGTGCAGCTTCTAGTCCCGGATCAAGCCCGCACACTACACCCAAACGCGATTGTCATCTTCGAGTACCTAATCGTATTCTTGAGCGCAGGTTGTAACTGTGCTTGGGATTGGAATGTTATGTGGATGTAGGAATGGGTGAGTCAGACCTGGGAGGTGAGGTAGGAGGTTGTGAAAAATCAGGGGCAGGGTGAGAAATGGGTGTGAAGATGAGAGGAGGTAGTGGTGAGGTGTGAGGAGGGGGTACTGAAGAGGTTGGGGGAGGAGATGGGAGGCTGATGTGCTGGTGATGTGGTAGGAGCAGGATGAAGTGTAGGAGTGGGTGAATGGGCAGGTGGATCATGAGAGATTAGATGTGAAGCTGGGGAGAACTGAAGTGATGTTTCCCAGACAGTCTTTGGAGTAAACCGTGCTGGTTGAAGTCCTTGGTCAGATGTGGTTGCAAATGAAAAAGATGTGGTTTTTGTGTCTGCCGGGTGATGTTTTAGGGCGATGTTTACGAGGTTCATTTCGTGGTTTATTTGTGGAACGCTGAAGAGTGGAGAGTATTGTGTTTGTGTGCTGCAAGACCGTTTTTTGCGTGTTCCAACGGGCTGAAAAGACGTCTTAAATTCATTTCATTATGCATACTTATGATGATTACTTTGTGCCGCTTGGTGAGAGTCTTTGTGTAGGTGTCCAGTTCTTGAATTACTTCAGCCGAACGAGCGTTTGGCTTGAAGACACCGGTGACTGAGAACCGGTTTGGGAGCAACCCATGCAAAACGGAGGGAGGACATGTGGCGACCGTGCGAATCGCTAATATGAGCACGTTTTATTTATGCGTGGAAGTGTTGGTTTCAGAGAGTGTACATTCTTGTCAATCTAAAACTTCGTTTAATAAAGGTATTTGCTAAAACATAACATGGCGCTGCAGACAAGACGAACAGTTGTTTCAAGTAGTGTATAAAATAACAAGTGACAGTGGTTAAAGTAATATTCGTGTAGAGTGTCGCTTGCTGTCGAGTATCGTGTTTGAGTGCCGTTTAAAGGATCAATGTCTCCTACAACGTCAGGACAAGAACAAATAGTAAATACAGGTCCTGTAACAACTACAACAGAAATCTTGCATTTCTCTGAATTGTTTAACGCGGGATACTGTGATCACCGTGCTCAAGTATTGACTCTTAAACGACAAACTAAAACCACTTAAATATGTGTTTCAACTTTTCTAGACAGGTAGACGACACAAATTTATCCATATTTACAAATTATTTGCGTGAGGAAACTTGGAAGGATGTTTACTACTGCCATAACACCGACGATAAATTTAATGTACTTTTTTCAATAGTCCTAAAACATTACAACTGAAACACTATCATAAAACGCAAGTTAATTGACACAAAGAAACCCAATAGATGGATCACCCAAGGTATAAAAATTTCCTCCAAAAACAAACTCCGTTTATATTATCTTTTAAAACTCCATAACCAACCATATGAATTTCATGATTATTTCCGTAAATATTAGACTGTTCTTCGAGAAGTAGTCTATGCAGCTAATGTTATGGAAAATAGGGCAGTAAATGTCTAAGCTGTGACAGCTAATGGTGTTGTCTGTCCTCTAGACTGCGAACGCTTGAGATGCCACAGCTAACTTTAAACTGAGTTATCCAAGTTATTTTTTTCCGTGCGAATACATCTACCCATGTGTCTCTTTCGATGTTCACATCTGAAACTGAAGCTAGTGATGCAAGAGAATTATCAGTTCAGTAAAAAAGAATTTTCAACAGTCGTTGATCATACACCCGAATTTATTGTTAAATTTTCGTTGCTAGTTATATTAAATCCACGCTTCTTTTTTAATCGTTCTTTATCAAGGGTTTCCTAACATATTTAAGATAGCTAAAGTGAAACATTTACACAAGAAAGGAAAAAAACTCCAAATTGGAAATTATCGATCCATTTCTCAAAAATTCTTCAAAAATTGTTCTAAAAGCGTCTTCTATATTTTTCATCAAAAAATTACAATCTCTCTGACGATCGCACGTTTTTTGGAAATCCACTGACAACGCCATCTTTTCTTTCTGAAACGATAGTTCCACTTCTCTTGACCAAGGAGAAAATCCTTAAGGTGTTTTCGTAAGTTATTCAAAGCATTCGATGTCATCGATCACGAAATTCTCCTTTCAAAATTGCATGGTTTTGACATTAGTGAATAGCTAAGTTCTTGTTTAAAAGATAGGTATCAATAGGTCGAATTGTCCTGTCTAAAAATAAAGTACTTCAGCATTGTCTTTCAGAAATTAAGCCATTTACTTACTGAGTTCCCTAATGTTCAATTCTCTGCCCTATACTCTTTTTGTTCTTTGTGAACGACATGTCATCCTCCACCTCATATTGCAAAATGGTTATTTTTCTTGATGACATTTATTTACTATGTAAACACGTCAATGCTCAAAAAGGTTTGTCTGACCTCTCAGCTTGGTTCCTTTCAAATAGTCTCATTATAAACACAGACAAAACAGTATCATTTTACAGTTTTATCACAAAATCTTCACCTCAGGTTTGTCTTTCGAAAAGGAAACACAATTAAAAACTATTATGAAAACAAAATTCTTAGGCCTCAATATTCAAGACAAACTCGAGTGAAGTTGTCACATTAATTATCTTAATTTCAAATTCAGCCAATTTTGTTACGTATTTGTTAGGTAACGTAGTTATTGCCAGAGCATCCAAACTTTCAAAATTCAAAAGAGGTTGTTCGGATAATTTGCAAATCTCACCCGCGAAACTCTTGTAAACTGTTATTTAAGGAATTAAATATTGAAACACTTTCCTGCATTTTTGTTTGTGAAACTGTTGTGTTTAAGACTGAATTGCTAAAGTGCCACGCTTACTTCACACGAAACTTTCTTGTTCACGAACACAATGCAATAGTCATAATATTCATCGTCCTAGAAGGTTAACCACTCTCTGCCAAGAAGGTTCATATCATTCGAGAATCTATCTATATAATTCCATCTCCCAAAAAATAAAAGATATTACAGAATTTAATATCTTCGGAGCCGCGGTTAAAAGCTACCTACTGCAGCAGTGCTTCTGCAATGTGAAAGAATTTATTTATTTTTATAAAAATTAAAGCCGAATTGTACTTTATCACACCATTGTTGTAGTACATTCAAAATAGCTGATAATTTAAAATCTATTTTCCGGCATGCTTGTATTGTATCTTATTATTAATGAAAGTTTTGTTTTATCTGTGCTCAACCTTGGCACGGTTGTGTACATTAATTCTGTAGCTTATTTTCTTCGGGTAGAAGCGGTTTTTTATTCATACTTTCTAGACTCGTGTCTAAGGGCAGTGTCTACTGAAATAATAAATCTCGAATTTAGAATTATATTATTAGTTACGAGTTATAAACGATACTAGCTGATTATCCGGCGTTGCCGTGGATTTTCCTTTGTCTCAGAAAAAAATTGAATCTGTCTATATTGTTAGATCAAAATACTTTTACTTAATGGTTTTTAAAAACATGTATAGCATTCCAATTTTTTCAAATTCATAATAATAGAAACGTAATACAAAACTTGACTGTATACACTACACCATCTCGCGGGAGCCGCGTCAGAATTTTCACTTCTGAGATGTGACGCGGCTGAACATGTTCAAAAAAATTCATGTACAATCTAAAGTATTCGTCGAAATGTTAGGATTTAACGATTTTTGTTAAATGCGCCAAACAAATAATGCATCAAATTTGATGATGATTCTTTTTCTTCTTCTTAAATTACTCTCTTAAATCGAAGTATTTTAACACTACTATTTTAATAACGTTTTATCAATAATTTAGATTAATTTTTGTAGATAGATATATGCTATCACGGACTTTGTTGTAGAACTCTTTGAGGCAAACAATATTGCCATTCATAGTTGTCATGCCATTCATAGTTCGCTTAGGCAACTAAGCGAATATACCTCTCTTCTTTCCCTATTTTATCGACATTTATTGTCAAAAATAATTTATATCTTTCTTATCACACGTTTTAAAAATAGAAGTTAGTCTATGTTTATTCTGGACATCTAAACTATCTCTTGGCCAAATTTCATCACGATCGGTTTCGTGATGTAGTCGTGATCAGGTAGCAAACAGAGAGAGACGCTTTCGCATTACGCGTTATTAGTATGAAGTAAGTATATTAGTATGGAGTAAGTATGGATATGGACTTTCCGAAAAAATTATAGTTCATAACAGTACGTTCTTGTGAAATATCTTTTTGTGTTTTATTCAACGCAGATTTGTTGGTATTCTGTTAAGATTATAACACGTATCGATGTTCTTTTATTCTTATCTTAGGAATGTGCTGAAATGTTAAATCCTCCACTGCAGGACGACTCATGATCAGAATTGATGGGATGGTTCCTTGCTCTCTTCCGGTTAGCAAAGTAGTGTATTGTCCTTCACGTGGTCAAATGCAGCTTTAACTGGTTTTTGATTCTATATTTGTTATTATTTTCAGTCATTTTCGGGAAGTTTTTGTTTTACGCTCTTCCCAAATAGGGGTTTCGTGCCCCTCATGTTTTTGAATGGTTACATAGGGTCATCGAGAGTACGTTTGCTCATCTCAGAAAATTCGTAAACCATAGATTCAACTCTACTATACGTCGTTTTATATTATTTTTGCGCCTCGGCCTTCCCCATTCCATTTTTCAGGGAGACGTGCCCCTATGTGGTCTGAACCTCTAATTTAACGGCATTGGTAGTATAATTATAAATCTCAGCAACCCTGAAAACTATGTATCTGATGCAGATCAGTCCTTTTCAATTATATTTTCGTGTCATCTCTTTTCCTTTCTCCATCGGGATGACAAGGGATGTCTTTTTTTTTCTATCGGGACTTAGTTGAGACAAACTGTGTAAGCATGACACCATTCATCCTTTCTTATGGGTCGCTTTCGATAACTTTTCGTGTCACGTTTTGCCCAACCCCTACCTCTACGGGTGTCGTTCACCGTATGTGGTCTGACGAGTACATAATGTCACCGGAAATTCGATTATTTATCTCAGAATACACAGATAACATGGGTTCGACCCTAATATCGATCTGTTTATGTTATTTTTACGTCTCACCGTACTCACCCCCAGCTCTAAGACCCTATGTAATCTCTACCATACCTTAACGGCATTGGGAATTTGAACTTCTCATCAACACTAGATCAATGGATCTGTTGCACTTCAAATTTGTTTTATATTTCAAAATAAGTTTTCAATTATTTTTATTGATAAACCTTTTTCCACCTCCATCCCTTATGAGGTGTTTGTGATGTCTTTCTTCCACAAGGGCTGAATTTAGACTTACACGATATCGGGATTTCATATAAACTCAGCGACACCCAAAATATGGACTCGTCACTGATATCGGTCATGTTGCAATCCAATACAGTGATACACAAACATAGAAATCTCTTAGATTGCGGTGAACCTCACCGCTAGGTAACAGATTAAACATGTTACGTCGAATGAAAATGGGAGACGAGACCGGGGATCGAACCCGGGACCTTGAGCTTTGCGCGCTCATGCGCCTACCGACTGCGCCATCCCGCTCGCTACCCGTGCCCGTCTACCATTCTCATTCAACTTGTGAAACCCAAAGACCTCTGAGGTG
>NNCF01131295.1:291185-321272 GCA_002313205.1 Laupala kohalensis | reverse complement strand
CCACCTCAGAGGTCTTTGGGTTTCACAAGTTGAATGAGAATGGTAGACGGGCACGGGTAGCGAGCGGGATGGCGCAGTCGGTAGGCGCATGAGCGCGCAAAGCTCAAGGTCCCGGGTTCGATCCCCGGTCTCGTCTCCCATTTTCATTCGACGTAACATGTTTAAACAGTGATACACAATTTATTTTTTGAGAAGAATCAAGCGTTCCGGAAAATTGTGAGCTAAAACTATGTTATAGCCTTATTTCAAATATCTGTTTATTAAAATTAATTTGAATGCCGTAAAAAATTATATCGAAAGATAGAATCAAATTTAACACATTTAATTTTTTATGGAAACTTTAGAAAGAGGACATGTCCAGCGAATGCTACAAGAAATTATCAAACAAAAGATATGTATGTATTTTACTGGTTAATTAATTGCGTTAGGATCTAAATAGTTATTAACCAACGATATTAATTATTCTAAGAGGGACGCAAGTATTACCTCAAAAATAGTATCTTTGAATGAAATACGTAATTATTTTACCTTGGGATTTATAGCCGTTTAAGTATTGAAACGCTGTATAATAATATCATTGGCTTAAATAAATCACTTGTTGTTTTCCATATCAATTACAATAAAATGTTAAATATTTTCTTCAAAACATGTTTTCACACAGCCTCCACCCCTGCAACAAAATGGCGCTTGCCTATCTCTCTAGAGCTCTAACTATATGCCCTTGCTGGAATCATAGACGTAAATAAAAATAACGGTATCTTCTGTAGGTAGTCTGTGATAACAAGAGACAAAAGAGACTGAGGTGTAGCCCTCTCTCTCGCACCCCTGCTGGGGGTGAGAAGGAGGGTAGAAGGGAAGGAGGGAAGGCGCGCAATGGCTTTTGCGCAGCAGTCCGAGAGGGGAATCGAGTTCCCCCACGCAAGTCGATGTGCGAGAGAAACAGAGACACCAAACTTAGTTTTTCCCTTCGGTCAACTGGTCCATGAGACAGTTCAGTCTATTTTTATTTACGTAAATCGGAACGGTTTTCCAGCGGGAGCGCTGGTAGTGACTTGGAGCTAAAATCGGAACCCAGCCTGAGTCAAACTTTGTTCTCTTCAGTCTGTAAAAATCTTAAAGTTAAGGAACAGTTCATTACATGCCGTTAAGACGAATTTGTCTTAACATTTCGGCTTCAACAACTCATTGCTTCTTTTACAGCAGATTTAAAAAATATTTATTTTCTTTAAATACCATAAAACGCAACATATTTCTGTCCGTTAGTACGCTTGTCATTCGCCAACCAGTTGTCCGATTTACGTGATTTTTTTTAATTCACAGATATATTCTCTTGCAAGGGTTTAGTGTATATTTTGTTATGTTAGGTTGTGTAAGTAATAAGCAGTGATGGTGATAATGAATGAAGTCGAAAACAGAATCAGTCTTCGGAGGGGTATATTGGCGTATGCTACGTAAAGATTTAGAGATACATGGCAATAATATGTGGCAATTGTGTACACTTTAATTCTTCAAAAATGTACGTGGTAGCGTATGTATATCCACAAAGCTTAACTCAAATCATCGAAGAAAAGGTATTCATAATTGAATATAACGTAAATTAACATGTTATTGAAAAGATAATTGAATTAACATGTTAAAACACTTTAACTAAAGAGAGTAATTTATGCAGGAAAAATTAAATGAGTTCTTTGTTATTTATTTATACAATTTATAAATTTAATTTATTAGATCTTATACAAATATACATATCACCCCCTATCTAATCTAAAAAATTCCGTTTTTTTCTTGTTTCTAACTTACAATTTTCTCCTTTCTTCACTTCACTCCTGCTTGCATCACTCCTATTTGCGTTGTAAATTCCTTAAAAACACTAAATTTTTCTGATTATTTTTCTCTATTAGTTGTCTATCATTATTAAAACACTAAATTTCCCTATTAGTTTTCCTGTACATTCACAATATCAATTTATTCAACCTCAAAGTAAGTTCTGCCCTTTATGTTCCATAAAATTCACAATCCCACTGTTGATGTTCTGGTGTATCTTCTCCTCGCCCACCAATCTCACATATTCTCTTTCTCCTTGCTTATTTTCTTTAGATCATTTCGAAAATAATCATGGTGTGTCATATATTAGAGGCCTTTCGCTACACCAGAAGTAATTTATCGAGAGCAGTAAGACCTTGGCTACTTGGAGGTTACCTTCAGATTGCTTGCAACTCTTGCAAGTATAGTGAATTATCAACTTTTAACAACTGTTCTTGATTAATATCAGAATGTACGTAGTTTATTACGAGTATTAATATCAAAAGTACAAAAAACAATTTCAGACGTTCCTTTCAATTTTACCTGTCCACAGTGGTCAGTGCTAGGATTTATCTGATTTTGGACATACCTGAACATATTCAACATATAAACACACGTTCTTTTTCTTATACAGACATGCTGGTTTCATGATTGTTTTTAAGATTCCCCTGCCCACCAAAAAAAACAGTCACTCGTAACTCGTAAGCATTTTCTCAATCAGGAAAACAAAATTAAAAATTGTATCAAGATAAACATAATTGATGCACAAAATATTATGTATTTGAATGGGATATCTACATTGTTGTGAATATAGTGTAAGTATAGTAAGTAGCATATAATGGACGAGTAGATATCTCAATAATGAGATAATCGCTTGCTGTTACCACCTTTGTAAGTGACTCAGCTGATGCTTAATGGTGACAGTTTCTAACATCCGCCTTGAAGACCGACCTTAGGAAGGCCACTGACCGTGCGTTGGAAGGAAAGACTGTGTGTGATGAGGAAGGTGAGGAACCTGTTGATTTGGAGCGAATGGCAGCCATGCAGCAGGAGCCATCCTCTATTGTCCAAGACCACTATGAGGCACTTGAAGGAATCCCCTCACATAGCAGTGGTTCAACTCGCAGCGAACGAGTGAGTCTCGAACAGCAACCCCTTCTACGGGATACGAGACTTCTACATTGAATTATTGTGTTACATCTTCATGTTTCTTTCATTATTTTATTGTTTTATGGATCTTGGTCATGTTGTTAAAAATTTCAGTGAGTTTATTGTGCATAGGGAATATTCTGCCCCAAAATTTGAGTAGTGTCATAACTAGTCCTGTTAAAACCTTTGTACATCATTTGATGATCAAATAACTGATGGGAGTGAATAACATTCTCAGATATCTGTTGAACTGTAAATTTTTTTATTCTATAGCTGAATTTAAATCATTGGGATTCAAAGACATACTAGGGTAAAACTACTCGTTATGTTTACTTTGATTTTTTAAATGATGAAATTTTAGCTGTTGTTTTTTTGTAATTGTTAGACAAGTTACATGTCTTAAAAATAAAAGTGGTTTAATTTGGTAATTATAGAGTAAAGGTTTAAATTCCTTTATCACTTAGGATATAGTTATTAATACAATCTGGAGATACCATTGTTCATTCATGTAATATTAATACTTCAGTGACCTGTGTAATGTGATTGACTGATTGTAAATTAGGGATAGTATTCTACCTCCTGTACTTTCATTATTGATTTTGACATTTCTAAGTGTTTCTTGAAAACAAATAAAAATATGACAATTAGTGAGAAATCATTCATGAAGAACTTAATGCTCAAATGAAGTATTGTCTAAGAATGACGGAGTATACTGGGATTTTTTTACCTTTTAATTCAACATATAATAATAATCTTAAAGAAAATATTTTTAAAGTAAACAAATATGATTACTTTTGATATAATTGTGTACTTCAGGATTTAGCTTCGATGTGTTTATCAAAGCTTCAAAATATTTTTTTTTAATACTCTGATCCGCAAAAAACAATAAAGTATTGAAAGATATCTTTCTTTCTATTTTCATCTTCAATAAATTTTCTCAATTATTTGAAATTAATGCTTTTAACATAGATACATATTCATGATTATCTATTGATCATGTAGAAATAGAATATTTCTTTTATTTTTTTGCATTGTTTCATTAGTTTGTTCAAGCAAGAAGCTGTTATTGTTAAATGATGCATTCAAAAATTATAAAAGCCAGTACCTAAATAATCAGTATGAATAGTTTTGAAAAAGAGAGATATGTATTTATTTCATTATATATTCTACTTTTTAATGTATTATCAGATTTTATCAGATTTTTTCATAACCCTCTTAAGCAGTAGAGAGCATAATTGTTTAAATTAATTAAGTTCTATACAATGACAGAAATGCAAGATCATACAAAAGCCAATTTAATATAAAAGCTTTAATAACTTTAACAGGTGAAACAAAAGTAATATTTATTTCCTCATTTTTTAAATTACACATACCAGTCTAGTTGGGAAAATAATTTTCTGTTAAACCTGTTTGTAAACATTTTGTAACTTGTGTATTTTATTCAGTTTGTGAAATTCTGCTGATGTGATACTTGCTGATCTCTAATTACAACATATTATTTCTACAGGTACTTGGCACATATCACATAGTTTGATGCAAACATTCAATGCAAACACATTTGCAAAAATCTCACAAGCAAGTCACTGCACAGTTGCTTTCTACACTAGCTCTTAGAAACTGAAGATTTCCCAATAATTATGGGAATCTATCTTAACATACACAATTTTATTAAAAACCTAGTTTCATGAGGTGCCACTTAGTTTCATAAGAGCCAATCTCAAAATGTACTTGATGAGAGGTTTTGGTTTGTGGATTTTGAGTAATCATTTAATATAGATATTGTAGAAATAGTTTTATTTGTTCCTCTTTGTAAGATATACAGCAATTTCAAAAATATGTACTAAAATACTTTTGTTGTAAACAAAGAAACAAACAAGAAGATTAATAAAATTAAAAGATTTTATGCCAGCAGGTACACATGTCCAAGATGCTTGTGAGATGAAGAGAATGAATAAAATAATTCTAAAGTTGTTGAATGCATGTTCAATTTATACAGAACTTTATTTTAATGGAAAAGGTTTTTTTTTTTGCCATAAATGTTTGTGCTGTATTTGCTCCCTCCCTTTTTGCAACATTTCTGCTTAAGCTCATGAATAACATCTGCCCGTTAAGATAGTATTTTCATATTATATCAAATTTTCCAACTGTGCATGAACATTTTTATATCAAAGATATAGTTATATTTGTTTCCATTTAAAGTATATTCATTATAATATTTATATCTTCAAACAGAACACTGAGTAAACTTGTTTATTCTTAAAATCTTGTGAAACCTGAAATCAACCAGAAAAGCCACTTCCTCTTCAGTAATTCTCTTCACAGCATTTTTCAGTTGGTATCTTTACAAAAATACAATTTCACTGCATGTCGACTAAGAAAAAGATTAATAACTCATTAAATTTTGCAAGTAGACGCTTAAAATAAATAAATATCACAAATACCATAGTAATTATTTGCTGAATAAGAATTATTTTTCGCACTCCTAGTTTATTTTATGTAGTAAAATAAAGTCGACCTATTGGCAACAACCATACAAATATCAAACTTTTTTTCAATCATTTCAGAGTTTTTATTTATTAAAAAAGTTTATTAGTGTTCACTCATAAAACAAATAATTTCACTCGTGTATAAGCAGAAGAATATGACAAATCTAACTAAAAGTGTTAACTTTTTTTTCTATGATTTTTGTTGTGCCTTCCTCAGCCATAAGAAATCAGGGATCCATGATTTAAAAAATCCGGTAATAGTTAGTTCTCAGTCTGTAATAGTCACTGAAAATCTTGTTGGACAAAGTGTGAGTTGGAAAAATTTCTTCAAAATTTCTTAATAGTTCATTGTTTTGCCTGAGAGAGGCCAACAAAGAAAGACATTACATTAAAAAATTGAACATTTAAATGTGCAAGGTGAAGTTAATTTTTAACTTTAAGTTTAAATAAAACATGTATGAATGGTATCATCATATTAATGGTCTTATGTATTTTTACATAGCCTTTGGCTCCTTTTGAAGGAGATCAGCCACGAGGCAAAACAAGTGGAAATTTCGAGGAGCAGATAACTGATGGCCAGGAGCCTGTGGAGACAGAGGATGAGAAAAGTAAGAATCAATGATATTTTTGTGAATATTAAGGGTACATGAAAAGAACGATCAAAGTCACATTTTTAATAATTTGAGTAAATAGCATTTTAATGTTAGAAACGATGTCACATAAATCATTTAATACTTAGAAAATAATTTTAAATGCAGAAATGTTACACAGATGTGTGTTCTCAAATATTTATTGTACAATTGATAGTATGATTGTCTATTGTTGCCAAATTTCTCAACAATGAATATTGGTTTAACTTTTCCTGTGATAAAACAATTATGGTCCTTAGAAACAGAAGAACAATCAAAGTTTTTTTATATTTCAAAAGTTAAACTTTACCAGAATTTCATCATAGTGGAATTGCACATCGAGGTGGAGGAATCGTTGGCCAGCCAATGTAACATAAGACTTTTTGAGTGGGAAGTTAAAGGAGTTGTACAGATTTTTGTAATATGTTTTACTGTGTTGTAAGTGAGAAGCGATATCCTAATACGCCCGCCTCGAAAAATGTTTGAAATATGATTGGCTTGCACTTCGCATGCTCGGGATGGGCACACCTTGACTTATTTTAATATGGAGTTTCATAGTTCAGTTATCCAGTATCTGTGACGGTGGTGTAGAACTCTTTAGCTAAGGAGCCACAGAACTGACTTAATACTTGAAGATCATTAAACTTTGATGTAGATACTGGTAGCGGAAACAAGTGACTTTTGGTTCTTGATCATTTTCAGAAGGTAAAGTGTTGTGTTTCCTGGTGACGTATTACTCCGAGCCTTCATTATATGAGACTCTTGTACTAATAGTGTGAGAATTAACTTTTGTCAATAAAACCCTGTTATTAGAAGTTTTGCCTTATTTATATAAGAGGGTGACAGATAAGAGACCCACTTATGAAACATGTGTTGCTCCATTTCCACTACATAAAATGGGTATGGATTCACTCTGACATGTTCATTCCAATCACTGGGTAATTTTAATATGGACTCGATGTTTAATAAACCCCATATCTTTGTCAGATTCAATGTAAGAATGACCTCTTTGTAAGAAGGTAACTCTCAATAGATCAAATTAGTGAAACCAATGAACTAAAGAATGTAAAAATCTGAAGACACAATAGTTTTTATTCTATCTAGCACATGAATCACAGAATATTTCAAGGTGTCTTACTTCAGGCGAGAGAATTACAGTGCAGAAATTATACAGCATGAGCACAACTTATTTGCAGCGGTTTGTGGGATGATTTCATCATAGGTATAGAGCACAGCTTCATTATTGAATAAGACATGAATGTTAAACATATAAAACATTAACTTACCCCGGTAGTATGCACCATTTGTAGCAATATTGGGACATAGCATATTTTTTGTATGATTCATGCACACACATTCATAATAAAATCATTGTCTTGCAGTTACCTTCACTGCAAGTTTTCTTTCGTAGAATGTCAGCTTCTCTTTTGTTCATTGACTACTTGAAGATCTTTGAGTTGCTTAGCAATTGCATCTTCATTTACTTTATGTTTAGCTTCATATTCTAGGGCTCTTACTCGGTGAGGTATCTATCACAGATGGAGCTAGTATCTGTTCTCAGATAGCTGAAAGAAATATTGAATTTTGTTGTAAATATAATAGTATTAACATAATAGTATTAATATAATAGTATCACCAGTGTTCACCTCGATGTTTATTTTATGTAATTGTTTCTCTGATAGTTCTTCAGGTAGGTAAAATTTTTTGGTACAGTGCAGGCTGTAATGGGATCTTCGACCTTTTAAGAGATTTTACGTGGCTGGTATACCTTTCTTCTTGTTTCATGTGACACGGTATGTTTACGATTGTTGTGTCTACCCCTCTGGTCCTTTGGTGAATACCCTAGAGCAGAAACAGATTTCTTTAAAGTAAAGACTGTCTGATTAGAAATCCCATGCATGTAAGTGAATGCTTTGTGCCAAACTAGCATTTCAATAGCAACACCAACCCTTTACTATCAGATTTATTATTATAATGACTTCTAATAGCTGTGAAGAGTACAACAAAAATCGCAGAAAAACACAGTTACCACCATTGGATTTTTAATTTTGTTTTGCATATACACAAGTCAAAAATTTATTTTTACGAATAAATATTAATTTTTTAAAACCTGATGTTTCAAGAAGCGTGAAATTTTTACGGTTTTTGCCGATATGTCGACTTCACTATTTTTTTATAAAATAAACTAAGAGTGATAAAACTAATTCTTATTTAGCGAATGAACACTGTTGTGTTTGTGACAACATTTATTAATTTTAGGCTTCTAGGAGCAAAATATAATGAGCTATTAGTTGTTGTTGTTGTTTTTTTTTTTGGGGGGGGGGGGAACTGCCAATGACGAGGCACATTACTAACGAATAGAATTTATTCTGGCGCACTCAGACGAACACCATGATCTCATTACAACTGAATTCAAACGTTTACAACTATTTACTCAGCCTCCACCAAGTGATAAATAAAACCATGTTCCAGAGGTGCATTTTAGTCACGCGCATTGGTGCACATTTAGTCAACCATTTAGTCATGCCATTCAGTCAACAGGCTGCACTCACAGCGGACAGAGCTATACCAGTCAGTGGAGTGTTACGCGCGGCAACAACGCGCATGACAAATCCATCGCTGGTAGCTAATTAAAAACATGGTTTAATTTATCACTTGCTGTAAGCTGCGTAAATAATTTAAAACGTTTGCATTTAATTGTAATGTAATTATGGTATTTTTCTGAGTGTCACAGTATACATTTTATTTCTCAATAACATGTCTGGTAATTTTTAGCAATGTTTTCGAAAACAATAATAACTCATTATATTTTGCATGTAGAAGCTTGAAATTAATAAATGTCACCAAAACAACTGGACATTCGCTGAATAAGAATTATTTTTGTCACTCACGTATCGGCAAAAACCGTAAAAACATCACGCTTTTTGAAACATTTCAGGTTTAAAAAAATTAATATTCATTCATAAAAGCATGTTTGTTACTTGGGAATATGCAAAACGAAATGACAAATCGAATGGTGGTATCTGTGTTTTTCTACGATTTTTGTTGTACTCTCCACAGCTATTAGAAGTCAGGGGTCTATCATAAAAAATTGGATTAGTACACGAATTTTGGAGTAGTACACGAATTTTATACAAATAACTGCAATTCCTGAGGTCACTTTCATCTTCGTTTTCGCGAGGACGACACCTTTTAATTGGATATACTAAAATGAAACCTCATAAATAACTGGATTGTTCATCTTTTGAACCTAACATGCTAAACTGACGGGTCATACATTTTTTGTTCAAATTCTGTAATATTTTCATAGCACTTCAAATGTTAACAGTTGCAGTTTACTCCTGCAATATGATGATTCTGGATGATCGTATGCTATTTGACGAACATGCGATTTATGCTCCCGAAAGTATTTCAGCCTGCTGAGAGTTGAACCTGTTGAACCACCTGAAGTTGCGGAACGGGGCATTGGACAAGAAAGAAACGAAGGACAGAATTGAAAGTATACTTGTACAATTGAATCAAATAAATAATAATGAGGGAGTAAAAATATTAATATGTCGAAAAAATTGGGTTTTTGTCACGATATAATATCGGACATAAGGAAGCATTGCTTATGTACACACCCATTGTGATAAGGGGCGCCCTTATGGGGCGCTTATGTATGGATTAAGTGTGTGTTGAAGTGCAGAAATCTCCACATTGTGTTGAAGTGCAGAAAGTGGACAAAAAGTTACAACAGGGCTAACGATTTCGCTTAATTGGGTCTTACAGGAATATCGTACCGTATTGTGGTTTAATTCGTATGATTTCGAAGTTTCGGTAAATAGTGGAGAGGAGGGAGGAATAGTTGTGAATAACAAGGTGTTGAGAAAGTATGTTAAAGGATAGAGGCGAACGTTGATGGTGGAACTACCACATGGATAGAATGCTAGGTGGAGTCAAAATATTGACATTTATATGCATACCGGATATGACAACTCGACTGCGGAAATACAAATAGTTAAGACTAAATGGTTTCTACGTATACCTCATTACGGGACATGGCAATATCAATGTCTAACTCACGTGTATGTAGGAGTGGAAAAGATAGGAACCACGTCCCCATTTAGAGAGGGTGTCGTGTAGTTTGGTAAGGTATTGACGGAGATCTGAAGGATTATTGCAAATTATATGCCCACGGAACGGGGCAAAAGGAAGAGAGCGTTTATCGTGGTACACCATTAAATAAAGATTTTCACTGGACACAAATCCTCCAGACATGAAACTTGGCAGAAAGTTAGATTTTGGGGTCACTTCAATGGGGGGAAAATCGGACACTCCAGCGGAATGCCTTAGGGGTCAAAACGTTTTTTGTAAACAACTATGTGAGATATAAAAAAAAGTAAAAATTGTAGCTGACAAAATTTCCAACAAATTTGTTCCTTAGTAATTTTTTATAGTAATGTCATGTATGTGAATGTAAATATTTGCAGGTATGTATTCATGCACACACATGACAACTACAAAAACGTGCATTTATGTGGATGTAATGTGGATTTACGTGGATGGATGTTTTTAGCTATATACATGTATATTCATCTGTATATGTGTTGGAATATATTCATACATGTGTATTAGACTTGTCTAAATCCAAAAATGCAATTTATTCGTATGAATTAATCAGTACATATATGTAAATGCGCTAAATGAAAGTCGTTATTTAAAAATAAATGTTTTTTTCGAAATCATAATTTTTCCTTAAAATCATTTCTGTGCATTTATTGTCTTTATCAATATATTTATATTTCTGTACGTTTTTTGATATATTACGTAGTTTTTGAGATATTTACAAAAAAAAAACGTTTTGCCTTCTCTTTTGATCCTCCCCAGCGGTGTTGGAGTGTCCGATTTTTTTCCCATTAAAGTGTCCCCGAAACCTAATTTTCTGCCAAGTTTAATGTCTGGAGAATTGTTGTTCGGATTTTCACAATGTCAGCCTTAATTCACTGGAGTATGGCGTGGGTGACAAATGTCGAAAGGAAGGTATTGTTCCGAGTTGGTTGGTTTTATGTGTACTTTAGTTTGGTTGGCATTGAACTCGGAGAGTGTGATGTTGATGTTCAGGAAATTTATTGATTTGTGGGAAACATTCCTGATGAATTTAATTCCATGAGAAAATTTTAAAGAGCTTAATGTCCGTGAGTCTAAATAATAAATATGTCATCTATGTATCTCACCCA
Source organism: Laupala kohalensis (assembly GCA_002313205.1). Lineage (NCBI taxonomy): Eukaryota > Metazoa > Arthropoda > Insecta > Orthoptera > Trigonidiidae > Laupala > Laupala kohalensis. The sequence goes on along the minus strand of NNCF01131295.1, from coordinate 309,986 downwards.
TAGAAGTGGAAGGGCAGTTTGTTTTGAAAGAAAATCATTTTCAAGGAACCTGAGGTGTAAGCTAGCATATGAGGGAGCCCATCTTGTACTGATGTCCGTACCCTCGACCTGAAAGAAGAATTCATTATTGAATTTAAAAACATTAGATGTGAGAACGAGATTTGCCAGTTCTAAAAGTAAATTTGTGGAGGGGGCGCAAGGTGCGGTTCTTGAAGAAAGAAAATATTTTAATGTATCCAAGCCTTCTACATTTTGAATAGAAGAGTAGAGAAAGGTGTCAAGTACAGTGGCTAAAAGTATATTTTGATTTGTAGGTAGTTCAGTACTTTTAAGAATGTCGGGGAAATGTGAGATGGTAATTTTTCAACTATATGTTGTAAGTAAAAATTTACTAAAGGGACTATTGATGCTAGATACAATAGGGCAACCTGCATTGTTTTCTTAGTAAATGTTAGATATAAGATAAAATTGAGCAGTTGTGAACTTTTAAGGTGATATAATTTTTATGTCATGTTCTGTGATTCCTTCAGACGGTCTTTTGGTTTTAAAAACATTTTAATTGTTTCTTGAATGTCTGGAGTAGGATCTGAAGAGAGAGGTTGGTAAAATTTAGTGTCATTAAGTTGACGGTGAGCTTCATTGATGTAATCCGACAAAGTCATAATAACAGTGACGCTTTTGTTTGCTTTTGTAATAATTGTATTAGGATATTAGCGCAGTTTACTAATAGCTGAAAATTCTCTGGAAGTTAGATTTCTACTAGTAAGAAGTGGATTAAAAAATGTTTGTGAACTAAATATATTGTTTATTTGTAAATTGATAATTATAAGAAAATTGTCGTTTTTGTGTCAACTGGCTAACATAAAAAGGACAATTTTCTTTTAATTTTGGATAAGGGTGGGGTATTGATATCCCATATCCCCCCCTCTGAGTACGCCCTTGTTGCTAGTAAAAATACGGAATGAGAACAGAAGGAAAAACAATGCTGTCTTGATAGTAGAAGAGCATCCGCCTCAACGTGGTGGGGTCTTAAACATAGCTCTAGACAATAGCTCTGTTACGATATATAGATAAGAAATAAAGAACATTGCGAGCCTTGTAATGCTGTACATTCTAGGAAAGACTGTTTGACCAAGGTAAATTAAGAAAAAATGAAAAATAATACTAACTTTATTATTAAGAGAGGGACTGGACATTATGATGAAAATTTTTTTTTGTATTTTCGCAAAGGTTTTGGATTGTCAAGTAATGAAATTGACGTTTGCTTGTTGAGGGGTACTCGAACTCTGCATTACTTCTCGTCCCTGGTCATCATACTATATACTTAGCACCATAGAATGATTGCCATATTTGAACAGTACATCGAGCTTAAGGCTAAGAGATTGATTTTGATGTACCTAGTGTACTCTCATTTATTCCATAACAAACTACTAGATAATGTTCTTTATTTTGTAAAGTTCAAAGTTATTTCTTGTTTTGAAATAGAATGCATTTCTTTCAGAGAATTTATTTTACGTTTTATGAAATTGTTTCGTTTACAAATAGTCCGTACTTATTTGTTGAAAATATTTTGTAAATATAATTGCTATTTGTGTTCCAGGGCCAAGGATAAGTCAAAAACTTGTTACGTTCATCAAATTCGCATGGGCATTTGTGGAGAGTGCAATGGTCTCAATGACCATATATCTCAACAGATTCTCACGAGATTATCGATATGTTCGGAAAGTTCTCACAGCAGAGAAGAAAATGTTAAAGGTACGAAAAGACATTTTTACGATGACAACTTAATGTTAGTTTTTAAATAATCTAGAATTACAGCTTGAGTTTCAACTTAGAGCTATTTATCAAATACATTAAAACATTATATCTAGAATGAAAAATATAATTTTATTTTTGCTTCAGTTCTGTTAGTCGTAAGCCTTATAACATCGGGTTCGTTTTTACTTTCTCAAATACGTATTATAGAGAAAGTATTGTAATTGTGAAAAAAATCGATCGCCCGATTTTGGCGGAAATATCCGTTTTGTTTGTCCGTGATACCGAAAACGAAATTTTTAATATGACGTCCGCAGGTTTGGGTGTCTGAAGATCACAGCACATTTTGGAAAATTTCTCAAAAACTACTCCAATGTGTTTCGTCAAATTTTCTTAACGGAAATTGTGATTAGTATGTATTACATCTGTATAAGCGGAATTTCGCTTGAGAGTTTGGTATATACGCAGGAAAATAATACTTCTCATATGCAGTACCTCAGTTATTCACTACTTCAAAAAACTGGAAAACAATTTAGTTGCGTAGATGTGCCTAGCAGAGGGAGAATGCAGTTTGAGAAAACAAAAATAAATGATATAATACTGATAAAATTGATTGCATTACAGAAAACCCATCCGAGTCACGAATTTGCATGATGCGAGCCTGCAAAGAAATTACATTTACGTAACACGTATTACGCTAGCTATAAGACTAGGATATCGCAAAATGTCTTCATAACGCCAGCGCCATAGCCCAGTTGTCGTGGTGTCGTTTTCACGGAAGTGGATTTGCAAGGATGCAAGGAAACTCTGACTGCGGATCCCCGCGTGGTAGGATCCCCTATTATAATTGGGAGGTTTTCCGCAGCCACCGGCTCAGTTATCCCAGCAATCAATACGCGTAATAACAATAAATAGCAGTTAAATACAAACTTGGAAATAAGGTTAGTATTTGCGTATTTACATAAAGATGAACTTTCAAAGAGTATGAGTCTAAAGGGTAAATACAAATCTAAAATATTATTACAATATTGTTTGTCTTTGTAAAATTGCATAAATGTATGGCAAAAATGATCAGGTATTAGCATTGAATTTCTGAAAATTTCAACTTTTATCTGAATTCAAAGCAGTTTTTTAATACATAGAATCGAAAACGAATTTACAGTTTTTATAAGTTTAGAATTCAGGTACATGAACAGTTTTTTCGATACTCCCAGTAGGATTCTATACACCTGTAAAAGTATTGTTCCAGTTGCAAACAGTTGGATTACCGCAGCAATCCGTAGGTAAACTCAGGTCAAATCTGACGACCGGCACCCTATCAAAGTAATCAACATGACTTATACAAGAGCCTAAGAACAGGAGTTGCGGAAACTCACAGCTTTCCTACGCTCACCTTGAATCGATCAAAAGATCCATGAACTCACCCCTGTACTTGAGACCCAAGGTCCCCTGATAACACATTGCTTTCATAATGAAGCTGGGAGTCACGCGATGGCCAAGTGTAAACGCCCAGTTTACCTAAAAGGGAGACCCCCCTCTCCGGCATCTAGACAGGGCTTTCCGCGTCCCGGCGTCAATACGTCCGGTGATCGAATGGCTGTAGATATAAAGGTTGCTCAGAGTCCGATACAACAAATAGTTTTACAAATAGTAAAAAAATGAGTGAATTAATTATGTTTGTTGAGTGTTTTTAAATCTTTGTTCTGTGACATTTAACCGACCGCTACATTTGAATGTAGGAGATATTATTGCAAGTCGCCGAGGAGCTTCTGAACTGTTTTATGTGGTTGTGAGATTAGGAGGATTTCACTTTTTCATTTTATTAAGGGGTTCAGTCGGTCGCATCATGGAAGGTCTGGCAAAACTGTTGAATACTGTGTGCGCCATTAACAGCAATGTCAATATTGTGACAGTGCATAGCTACACGAGAGCTATTGAAGCTCATATTTTGGCTCATAATACTTTATGTACTAAAATACTCTCACAGTGAATCTCATTCCATTTTGAAGTTTGCCGTGAAATTGAGATTTCGTGCCGTCGATACCGATCACAACCCACGCAAAAATCGCCGACTTTCGACGTCGATATCTAGTCGAAGAACGACGTCGAATAAACGACTTCGAATTTCCCTGATTTTGAAGTCGAGACAACGTCGTTATGTGATGTCGAGACGACGATAATTAACTACGTTGTTTTGACGTCGAGATCGAGTCAAAGATCGACGTTGAGATGACTCCGTTACACGACGTTGAGACGACTCAGTTATAATAAATAATAATAATAATAGTGCATGGGTCTCCGCTCCCGTTAATTGTGATCCATCTCTGTTTGGATGGTCGGAACCACATTCGCAATTTCGACGTTTCATCTTTCACTGCCATCTGGTAGTGGAAGTTGGAACTCTACTTGGGTGCTATTCATGGTACCAATAGTAAGAAAGAGCAATATAAGACGATAAATCTTAGCATTTATCACCATGTTGCAGTAGCTCAGTGGTAGCGTGCTCGCCTTGAGATGGAAAATTCCATAGTTCAAACCCCACCGTAGTCGGACTTGAAAGACGAAGATTGTAAAACGGAGATTTCTTATACGAATGTGTGTCACAAGTCATAAAAATATGATTTAACAAGGTAAGACGATGGATAATATCCATAAAAGTTGTAATAAAAAACAAGTTGTGATAATTCCACATTTTGAAGAAAGTTACGACGTTTTGAAGACGCTGTTCTCCGACGTTGAATCGACATTACATTTGTATACGTTGGCAACGTCTTCACGATGTTGTTTTTTGACGTTGTAACGACGAAGTTACGACTAGAAATTTCTACGTGAGAAGGTCTTCCAGCGCATGTTGAACCCGTGATGGAGCTTTTAGAACGGTTTCAAGCCGAACTTCAACGGTTGTCACTTCCTGGTCCGACGGCAATATTGAAACTAAAATCTTGGTAGAGACAACTAACCTAAGGGCTCTAATGACATTGACGTTGGCGAGCCCTACAGCCCCAAGAAAAAAACGCTAACCTATTATTTTTTTATCTTAATTTTTTATGGTAGTCGTATCTTAAGTCATTGAACAAAGTGAGAGGATACCTCTTGGTAGCGACTTTCAATATATTTTTAAAGTCTGAAATATTTATGTCAGTCTTCTTTTAAGACAAAACAAAATTGAAGGACGCTCCGTCCAAGTTTCGACAATGGTTTTGTTAACAACCGGTCACTGCTCATATGAGTAGTAGATTCAATAGTACCTCCTCGAACAATTGAGGAACACCATGCAGCTTTTACTAAAGATGAATCCTTCACTATTAACCCTAGCGACAAGTTTTAGTGTGGTACATGGAGAGAAATGCCAATAAATAAATACAAATATAAATAATGATAGAACAGACTCATCAAGTTCTCTCTCTGTGGAACATATGAGGATGACGAGAAAACGGGAATTTCTATATCTGAAAGCCTTTGGAAAATTGAATAATTTTAATATAATTATTTAATGAAATATGTATGTAATGTATTACATGTTAACTGGATAAATGATTACAAATATGGATATTGTGGGAATAGAGCTCACACTGAGTTGTTCTTGGCTGAGCGGTTGCTTCTAATTTACACTGGACTTAAATGCGCTCTAACACGTTGACTAGAGTCTGAACAGTTTATTTGACGAAAAATACTCTGTAAGAGACATAATTTGAAGTATGTTTAACGTAATATGTCTTGGAGCCCGTCACTCTTCTCTGAAAATGTCTTTCGAGTTATAAGCAAAAACAAAGAAAAATTGTCTTTTAGTGTTCATTTCGAAAATTTTGTGAAAATTTACCGCGTTCTAGCGCTATACCTGTTCGTCGGACAAAATCTGGCGAAGGCCATATTTACTGTACATAATTTTTGCATTCGTAAACTTTTCTGTAGAAGTGGTTACGTTTCGAGTTATAAAAAAGACTAAAAAAAGTACGTTTTACGAGGTTGGAAAGTTGAAATTCAATTTTTCAACATATTTATTAGGAAGAGCATTCAAAATTTAGTTATTAAGGTACAGACCGTATAGAACGGAAGTGTTAATCACGAAGGCGCACTCAAACTCGACAGATCTTCAGGTACAAGGATGATTTCACCATTAAACTACACATCCTTAAGGATTAGGACACTGTGGGACTACCTGTGCCCGTCGTGTGAATCTCCAGTCACTGGGACCGGTGGGCAGCCATTTCAGTAATGTGTCTTAGAGTTGACTTTGCCAGTAATTTTATTTATTTATAAAAATTGTGTTGTTGTTCCAAATAATTGAAATATATGTTAAAAATGATGATAAATTATACCAAACACAACCTTGCTGGCATCAAATGCACATTTTACTACTAGTCCAAGTAATTAGGTGACGAAAAGAATCTAATTAATAAATTTTTTCATTGGCAGTATTTTTTCATTTTCGGATATAAGAAAACAACACACTTTTAGAACAAAACATTCACGTACCGAAATATTAAATTTAATTAAAAGCGTACATTAAATTTCCAACAAATTATGTTCTGTATCGTTTTGTCGCCTGTCGAACGGAAAAGGCTCAAGAGGGCGATGAAATTGACAAAAACTACAATATTCCAGAATATTCTTTGTATGATAATCTGTTTATCCTCTCCTGCACGTGGAAGTTAAGTGCACGTCTGTGTAATAGTTAATATGTACATTTTTCCATGCATCAAATAGAGTAGATCTGATTTTTTGATACGTTGTATATGGTCAAATGCTGATGATGAACCCAAATTTTCGACGTCGACCGACTTCCGAAAGTACCAGAAATACACAAAAAAAACAGTAAATTTTCAACATTTTTCAGTTTTCATAAATTTTAACTTCGAAGCAAATTATTATTTTTAAATAAGCTATGTTATTTTTTACAGTTCTGGAAATTTGCAACAGTTTAAGACCATAATATCGGACCATACTAGGACCACAGAGCCTGCAGTTTCGTTTTTCCCCTCACTCCTTGTTTCCCTGAATGAGCCAGTAGTCATGATGGTTGGACCTCAAAGTGGTGACAATGTTATTTACTCTTAACAATTGGTTATTTCAACATGAATGAATTCTTTATTATAATAGAGAAATCTCTTACATATTTTATACAAAATAGTTGAAACACGCTATGATATTTTTTCTTTTAAAAATCTACAGTGACTGAACATGGAAACTTAAATCTATTATTCATAGAGTTGCTGAGAATCCTAGAAGTCAAAGTTTCCAAGCATAAGTGGCGTAGAAATTTTTGAAATAATTTCTTTTGTTCTTATATTTAATAATTTCAAGTTCTTGTAGTGAACACACGCTCGTAACAACAAAAATTCAACAATAGATGCTGCAATTCAAGAGAAAACAAAATCGAAATTACATCTAAGCTTTCTTAGCGGTTACCTCCTTCATATCTGACAATCAGACGAATGACCAAATCTGCTGTTTCAAAGGTCTGTCTTATTTCTTTATTCCTGTCATAAACTGTATAAAACACACTTTCCTTGTCTTAGAAAGAATTAAATATTGTGTCAAAAATAAAAACCTGTACCAAAAAGTATTCCAAAGTTTAATTATGTGGTTTTAAAGCCCGATGTGCCGAGTTCTGGTGCACTATCAAGGACTGATGCATTTACTGTAGTACGATAAACTATATTATTTTCGAAATTCGTCAAGGGTCACTAACGACATAATTACTGAAGGCGAACGAAACCCATTGATAAGGTTCAAACACCCCTTTCAAAATGGGTTCGCGTCCTTTTAAATGGGTCCACACACCCTTTCAAATGGGTGCGCATCCTTTTTCATGGTCTACGCAACCTTAAATTGTTGGAACAGTAGTTATGAGTCAATTTTGTATTTCTCCTTGTTATGGTAAAATAAATATTTTTTTTGTAATACAAACAAAAATATAAAGAAATCGTAATTTAATGAAGAAATGTTTAGCCTGTTTCTGGAACAAACAACGCTTGAAAAATCTTTCTTTAGGTGGCTAATTATCCTAACTCTTCGTCCTATTTGAATGGGTCCACGAAAAGGTTATGTTTGCCTTGGATACTAGGTGCGGCAGATAGCCAACTTACTCTTCGCGAAATAATGCCTGACGCTGGTCACGTGTGAGTAGTGATGACGTAAAGAGAATTGGTTTTAATGGGTACAAATCCCACACGCCTTGTGGTACAAACCATAAGGTGCCTTTCGGAAATTTCCAGTTTTTTTCCAAAAAAAGAAAAAAAACATAGTAGATAGATAAGTCGTAGGTGCGTGTTTTGAATATAAACAACTTATGTGTTCAAAACATATGATTTTGAAGACCTGAGCTGTTTTGCTTAAATTTGCATTACAGTAGGAGAAAGGAATTTCCTTCATTCCAGTTGTGACTGTAGGAGATAACAGATTCGGTGCTAATGAGAATACGACGTATTTCTCGATCTGTCGTTGGAAAAATAGGCATTTACATATATTTTATTTATCAAACTTCGTGAAATTTTGCGAACCGCGTGGAAGAGATCAATCCAAACCTCCGGGTGATGCTGGATTAGTAAATAATATTAGTTCATATTTGCAATTCTTTGGTCTAAAAATGTGACAAAAATTGTTCAAAATGTGTATAATCTTTGCTATAACCATTAAGTTACTTATAAACATTTTGTCAGTCCAACTTTTCAAAGTAGTTAATGATTTTATTACGAAATATTTCATTGCATACTTGCCGCAGGTTTGGAGAAGAAAAATGTTTAGGAATGTTTTTGCCCACAGGAAAAACCTGGCTTTGGAGAAGGCACACGCTCTGGTTCCGGAATGATTTGGGAACCTCCGCCTGGAGCAACTGCTAGGTGAGCCCACTTCCTGTGTTCAAAGTACTCGTAAGCATGGGTGTGTGAACCTTCCGTGTAGCATGCATAAGAAAATGAATCTTCACAGCTGCTGAAGTCCAAGGGGTTTTACAAACTATAAGAGTGGGTGTTGCATGTTTTCAGCTGTGCCAAGCAGGTCTGCGTGTTGACTAGGTGCCTTTGGAGTTTTCGGGAGTACATTTTCATTTAATTTTTGTATCTATTATGAAAATTCTTTCAGTGCAGTCCATTAAAAATAATTAGTGACACCACACTGTTACTACAGAAACTATGGCAGAAAAGTTGTTCAGTACGAGAGTGTAAGAGTGGTGGCATACACGGTATCAATGTTGCGACAGTACAATTACTGCGTATATGCTTATTTATAAAAATGTGTTTTGACAGAATTTGCAACTACCAGCCTCTGCTGATATAACCTCCATATCATGGAATGATTTCACGCTCTCTTTTTGATATTTTTATGTTTAATGCAATTTATTTCGTTTAAGTATTGTTTATTTGCTAATATTGGCTGTCCGTTTGGAGCCAGGTTGAGGATTGGAAACTTAACGTTTCAACTGCCACACTGCAGCCTTCCACTTCTGAAGAAGACCAAACCGAACAGCCAAAAATCACATCACGCCATCCGCAGAAACCTTCAAGATTGTTTTTATTTGTTTGAAAGAGAATTATAATTACTATATTTTTTTCCTTTTATCAACTTACAACGCAATAAAGGAGCGTAATAATAATGGTATTGTCATTATTTTCTGAAGTTAATTTTACTTGCTGATTACCCGGCTTTGCACGGGATTTTTCTTGGACTAATCTTGTCTTGGTAAAAAATAAAATCTTTCTATATTGTAAGATCAAAATACTTTTGCCTACAGGTTTTAAAAAAACATGTACAGCATACTAATTTTTCAAATTCATAATAATAAAAATTTAATACAAAACTAGACTGTATATACTACATCATCCCGTGGGAGCCGCGCTGTTCGAATTTTTACGTCCGAGGCATGACACGGTTGCATCATTTCATTAAAGTTCTTTTAAAATCCAAACTATCTGTCGAAATTTTACGATTTAAAGACGTTGTTTATCGTTGATAAGTGTACAAAACAAATAATCCATTAATTTTGTTGATACCTTTTGTCCTTCTTAAATTGAAGTATTTTAACACGTTAATAACGTTTTATCGATAATTTAGGTTAATTTTTGTAGATGGACATGCTGTCGCAGACGTTTTTGTAGGACTCTTTGAGACAAACAATATTGTCATTTTTTGTTTTCCCCTATCTCTAACCATTTAGGCAACGTAAGCAAATATAGCTCTCATTTTCCCGATTTTATCGTCATTTATTGTAAAAACCATTTCTCATTTCTCATCACACATTTAAAAGAACATAAGTTAGCCTATGTTCATCCTGGACATCTAAACTATCTCCTTGCCAAATTTCATCACGATCAGTTCAGTGGTTTAGTCGTGATCAAGTAGCAAACAGACAGATACACTTTCTCGTTACGCATTTATATATCAGTAAGGATATGGATTATGACAGTTCCGAGTGAAATTTTTATTTGGGTCACTTCATCTTTATTGATCATTTTACAAGTTTTTGACTAGTTTTAGATAATTCAATTTTATCATTATTTCCCGCAAATGTCAAGAGCCCAAAGACAATTTAATTTTTGAACATAAATTTTTTCTAATGGTGGCCATTTTTATTACACATGGCACGCTGCTTTCCGCATTTACAAACGTAAACAGAGAAACGATTATCTCAAGACCTGTATGTTCCAGACATTTCGCATTAAACCCAATTTGTTCCACTTTCTGCTTAACACAACGGATACTTGAACAAAACTTTATTGATAAGTAACTCGCGCAATTCACATACATTCCACGCTATATTCACACATAACTGACCTATCAGCATTTTTGAGGAGGCAGGTTTTTATGAATATGTAATTCATGTTAGTAGATGTCCGTAACTGTGTCAGATTATTCAATAGGTACAACTACGCACTGCCAAAGAGCCCCATAAAAATTTGAAATGCCTTAATTGGAAAAATCAAATATTCAAAATAAATATGCACATATTGTTAGTTTTAGTCACAAGCCTGTCTTTTAATCCGTTGGTAAAAGTAAACCCATTGAAGATAAAATGTATATCAGATAATTAATTTTATTACAGTCTTTTCAACCCGTACGTGGTTCAATCCTTAAGTATTTTGTTCTGATTTCTTTTGTATCTAATTTTGTTTGCAATTGGTTAACTAGTAACCAAAAATATTAAGAATTGCAATGTTTGGACAAGGTCATTGTGCCCCTCCTCGATTCATATATTCAGAATATAAGGAACAGAAAGGTATCCTTAATGCAATTTTAGTCAGTTCGTTTTTGAAGCTATTAATCAAACAAATGACAGAAAGAGTAATAGTAAAAGAAAAGTCCCATATTAAAATCCATATTTATTTGATTTAATTCTACTACTATTAACGTCCGTTATATAATCAAAATAAATAAATAATTGAAGACTTACGACTTTATGATGAACGATTCCTATTTATTTTGTGTCTTTTACGTTATGTTCTTAAACACACAAAATTAATAGTATTAGTCCATCATAAGGTCGTAAGTCTGATATTATTTAGTAATCACATTGTACAAATATTCAACGTTCATTAATGTAATAATATTTTAAATAACTCATTCTGAAGTTCTCTAAATGAATACAAGAGGTTACATTTTCCCTTCAATATGATTTAATATTTATAACATTAATTAGTAATTATGGAATGATTGTTTTATTGAAGCAAACAAATTAATAATAAACGTACTTCTCTTTTGTTGACTATTTTCTTGTTGTTTTAATTTTGCCGTGATTAATTTTGATGTGTGCTATACAAAGAAAAAATAAGTTATATTTCTAANATTGCATATTTACAGAAAATTGTGTGTAAAATTCAAGATTTTTATAATAAATGCTAGTTGTTTTCAATCATGCACCGTGTATTCAAAAAGTTCCAGGACTGCCGCCCTGGCAACAATACAGGTGGCGCTATCACTGCGGAATAAATTGTATTACGTAGGAACGACCTTAGGCGATACCGATTCATTAAATTCGAACAGAGTCTATCCTGCAGGCGTCCAGTCTTGTAGTGTTTCAATGTGGTCTTGTCATCGTAACAGTATGGAGCAACGAACAAACATCAAATTTTGTTTTAAATTGGGCAAATCGCCCACAGAAACGTATGAAATGATTAAGTCTGTGTTTGGTGAAGATGCAGTGAGTCGTTCGCGAGTGTTGGAGTGGTTGTCGAGTTTCAGAGATGGGAGAGAATCAACGGAAGATGATGAGAGATACGGTCGTCTGCGTTCAAGTCGCAATGATTAAAATGTGAAAAAAGTGCATGATTTAGTGAGGTTACACCGTCAAATGACGATAGAAATGATTGCTGATTCACTAAACTTGAGCATGGGCTCAGTTGCTACAATTATGACAAGATTTTTTTTAAAAAAAGAAAACTGTGTGCGCGCTTTGTGCCACATTCGCTCACTGAGTAGCAAAAAGAGAATCGGGCGGTTGCGTGCGAAGAGTTGATTTTCATGGCCAATTAAAATCCAAATTTCCTGCAAAACATTTTTAAAAATTTATTTATTCAACCTTTATGGTCTCCTTGTATACATAGCAAGAAGCAAAACAAGGATCACTTACATTAACTATCTCCTTTGCACTTTCCACACTTACTACTCTACAGAACGTACCGTTCACCGTTCTCGCCACGTGGATGCATGTCCTTTTCTATTCCATACATTTTCTTATTCCTGCAATGCACATCGTAAAGTAATCGAATATGCTTTATTTTGCTTAAGTTGTTATTAAGGTCCGCTTGTTTTATATTTAACACATCTTGTCTTGTATACTCCTCTATGTAATCTGCTCTTTCATGTCCGCACTTTGGGCAATCCCGTAACACATGGTCGGGCGTTTCTTGATCTAATCTACAACTACACTGCTCATCTTTCTGTTTCATTCCCAAATTTCTTCAAATATGTTAGGAAATTTCCATGTCCTGTAATAAATTCTTGCATTGGCTTTGGTGGATAAAACCATTTTTTGTTTTTAACAGCATATTTTACATGCAGTGTATATTCAAATGTTACTCTCCTTTACTTGTTATTTCCCACCGTCTTTGCCAAGCATCAAGTAGTATGTTAGTTAATTTTCCCGGAGACGAGACTTTGTGTCTAGAGTACGATCCGGAGACAAAACGCCAAAGTGCTGAGGAACGAGCCCGGAATAGAAGCGGCCGATGAAAGTTCGTGCTTCCAAATCAAAGACGAAAACAATGCTGATCACCTTTTTCGACAGTCGGCGTGTTATTCACAGAAAGTTTCTTCGTCAAGGTTCCACTGTTACTAGGACATTCTACAGAGACGTTTTGGATGGACTTTCGAAACGAATGCGGCGTGTGAGGTCAGCATTGTTGGGCAGTAACGAGAGGTCGACGATGCACCGGCTCACAAGTCCATTATTGTAAGGGAGTTTTTGACAAAACGACAAGTTTTCAGTATCAACCACCCTGCGTACTCACATGATCTGTCTCCCCCAAACTATTTTTTGTTTCCGAAACTCAAATTGAAGTTGAAGGGGTAGCGATACATTTCAGTAAAGGTGATTGAGTCGGCGATGACAACACAATTAAACAGTATTCCAGTACAGGCGTTCCAGAAGGCGATGATGGAGCTGAAGATTCATACTAGGCGCTGTATAGAATTGGGGAAAGGCTATGTAGAAACCTGATAATAAATAGATGTCATTTTATTGTGTTGTTTGATCTATGCGTGCCCAGTCCTGGAACTTTTTGAGTACATTGTGTATATCATAAACTTCAGAGTACACTTACATATTTTCCCTTGCATTTGGAATAGTCCCTTGCTTGCTTCCGGAGAGTAAATTAGGTTATTGTGCTCCTCTTGGTCATACGCAGTTTCTAACCGCTTTTTTGAAATTAATTTATTTAAATATTAGCAACGATGACACACTTAACGGCAATGAAAAAGAATCGAGAAAATTAGTCAATTTTTGGCGCCTACTTTCCACTCGCACTTCCGACAAGCATGAGGAAAGTCAACCTTTACACTACAGGCCTAAACTGTTTCTGCAGTAAGGGTCACTGACTGCTGTCGTAAATTTCGCATTACGTGCTGTTATATCCTCTCAATATCCTTCTATCTTAAGCTTGCTCAAGGTATGTCACGCGCTAATTTCGTCTGAATTTGTTTATGTAAAAATAACACGAGATTTAAAAGACCTGAAATTAGGAATAGCTAATGACATAATTTATGTGCTGTATTGTAAAAGACAGGTAATTACATAATTTAACAACTTATTTTCTGCACTTTTATTAACAAGTGACTGATATCTTTACAGGTAATATACAACTTATGCGTTAAAAAAATAGGCATTATGAAGTATTATTTGCCCTTTCTCGGATATGTCCCGGCAGTAACTCGAAGAGCAGTCTATAATTAATATAGGGAAATTCGTGTACATTGATTTTCGCATACAAAACCGATGGGTTCAATGGGATTAGCGACTTGCTGTAATATTTCAAACATTTCTTATGATAAGGGTTGATTGTACCCTTTTAATACCTTTATCCGATGGAATTATCCCTTCATCAATATTTTACTACACACATTTTCAAGTAGATTTAACTGAGCCACGGGTAAACTCGAAAAAACACACATTTTAATTTTTAAGTGTGAATTTCACCCCTATTTATGGGATGGTTGACTATGAAATTAATTACCTGTCGTATATTAAGGCCATAAAAGTAAATTCAGATAAGTTAAGTGATAATTTCATTATTCTGGGAGGAAATACAACTTTTTTATTTTAGGGGTAGGTTACACCCCTTTGCGGTCACCCCTATCACGAATAATGGGGTTTCAATATTCTACATGCTCCAAAGTACTCCTATGTAAAATTTGAGCTACTTTCAACAAAATTCCAGATCAAGCCCATTTTTCGTCTCTGACAACTAACTACTACCGTTTCCACGCAGAAAACAGATGGCGCTCCTCTCGATTGATTTTATTTTTCTTGTAGCCCAACCGCCCGTTCGAAACCAAGCTAGACTACATCGCGCTTTCATTCCTAGCTTTCCCTATCCCAGTCGGAGGCAAGAAGTCTCTGTAGTCAGTGATATTTTATCCTGCCGATCGGCTTCCAGTTTTTGAAACTATGTTCATAATCCTTCTTTTAATGTTATCGGTACATATAATATCATTGTTGATAAGTTCTTCCCACATATTAACCAGGCCCATCTGGTACAAGAACATTTTTATTTTTCCAAACCTCCGTGGTGGATACTCTCTTAAAACTTTCCTCGCGGACGCAGTTGAATTTCAACACTAAATTCCAAGTATCCAAATTCTTTGAAAATTCCAGAGTTTGAAACGTTACATGATAATTGCATAATATCTTTTAACCAATTCGCTGCTACAGATTCAACGATTTTGGCGCTTCGTTCGATTTAAATTTCAGCCCCATATGTCAGGGTTGACGTAAGTGCACCATGGAATACTTTATTACAAACACTGACTTGGATCTCTGGGATTTTATTTTTTATCTCATTTGCTTCATTATTTTAAGAGCAGCCATGCCTTTTACGCGAGCTGTTTTAATTTACGAGTTCCATGACCTGTTCATACTGAAGTTATTTCCTAAGCACTTAAACCTTTTGACTCTTTCTATTTCTTTGTTTCCGAATGTCCATATTTCATTTTTACTATACACTGTACCGTTTTTTGAAAGCTATAATTTTGGTTTTCGTTACATTGACTTTCAGTTGAAGTTCCAAGTAGAACTTTTCAAGTGTGTTTAGACCCTCTTGGAGACCCTTTAATGATTTCGTGCAGATAACTAGATCGTTGACCTAAAGAAGTGCAGGGACACAGCATCTATTAATTTCATGTGCCATAATATTCGACTGATTCAACTTTTCCATAATATCATGGATAAACAGAACAAATAGATAGTTCGCAACCCTGTTGAACCCCTAGTAATATTCTTACATTAGTCGTTAAGTCACCGTTGTCACATCTCACACCGAAATTGACATCCTTGTACAAACCATGAAGTAAGTTTATCATTTTAGAAGAAATTCCCATGCTGCTTGGTTTAACCCATAACTTTTCCCTATTGACAGAGTCAAACGTTTTTTCAAAATGGGCGAGTCCGCAATATTAGTTGGCCCTTTTCAAGTTCCTTTTCCTCTTAACGAGAGTACCTAGGGTGATAACGTTATGCATAGTAGAGACTCCCTCCCAGAAACCACATTGGTAATGGGTTATAACCTTGCTTTTATCACACTACTTTTTTAGTCTTTCGTTTATTTCGCAACAAAATGTTTTCCCCAAAATTGGCAGTAACGAGATACCACGATAGTTTTCTGGAGAGTAAATATTTCCTTTTCGTTTAAAGCTAGGTATTAGAACAGCTGTAGTCCAAACCGACGGGTAAACACCCGAGTCAAGTATATTATGTATGTATGTATGTATATCGATCAGGCCAGCTAAGGACCCCCAGTAAGGCTCAGTTTTGATTTGAGTTTACTCACTAGACTCGTCGTAATAACCGAGCTCGGGCAGCGATTAGATATGATCCAGAGCACTGTATCCGAGCATTACAACTGCGGTTGTTAGTCGCAGAGGTCGGTCTCTTTGTAAATCCCAGCTAATCAAACTGGGACATGGATACAAAGAGCTACAAATTCTCTCTTGCCCCCTCCGGGAATCGAACCCGGGATGACTTAGTGGCGAGCGAGAACGTTGCCACTTTCGCCACGGAGGGGCTCAAGTATATTATTGATGGTCCGAGAATTATATTCGGATCTAACCGCCATAGTTCCTTAATGATCTGAGGTGGAAAACCATCAATAATTGATGCTTTTTTGTTATCTATTGAATTTAAAGCAAGATTTACTGATATTTCACGATCTACTTCGTCAACCCACTCTGAAACAAATCTGCACGTATCTACAGTACTTCTCCTTCGCTTAATTGCATCGATTGTTGACGACAGAGAAGATTTTTAAAATATTCTAACCACTGATAAGATGCTATATTACTTCTTTCCCTAGTTGAAGATTTTATCGCGTTGAGTGTTTCCCAGACTGCGTTTCCCTTTGTTACTTTCAGAATCCTTTCTACTCTTTTGACTTCACTTGATTGTCAACTTTTCTTGTCTATGAGTAAAGATTTGTAATCTTGTGAATATGTATCGTAGCTTTGACGAGCTGCCTGAGTGCCAAGTATACGATAAATTTGCAGAGCTTTGGTAGCTCTTCTGCGGCTATTGTAACATTCAAACCAACTTTCCATCTTCTTGTTTGCGTTCTTAATAAAGATTTTCATTCCTTTACCTACTTCACTCTTCGCGTTTTGAGTGGGCATACTTTAACTCGACCGGAGTTCTTAAACTCGTCCTTTCCTGATGGTCATAAAGTCGGGAAAGGGATTAATACTTTTGGATACCAATTAAACTCGACACTTTGTACCTGCCCTAATGGCTTGCCGCTCCGACGCTCTCCTTCATGCTAACCGACCGACATGCCGAATGGATTTCGTGAGTCACAGGAGTTATTTAAAGTGCTATTAATTATTTTCATTTTTAATCTTATTATCTTACAATTTTTTAATTCCATACATAATTCCAATGAAAATGAACCCAAACACGACGTATTTGTGACATAACTGAGTTTTAAGCTTCTGTTTTTTACTTATTTAGAAAGTACTCTAATCGAGAAAAAAACGGCGAAATTTTATATATCCGTTTTGGGAGTCCTTGATTCCGAAAAAGTGGTGCATAGATTCCCACCTTTCATTTTCATGTTGCTTTCATGAAACATGTGATTGAAAGGAAAATAACATTTTGTTTATCAAACTAGAGTAAATGCATCAGTTCTCAACAATGCACCAGTTCTCACCAGTACAGAGTATGCCCACGTGGAGGACAATAAACTAATTTACTCTTCGGAAGCAAGCAAGGGACCATCCCATCAATTCCGATCAAGGGCCCTAAGGCAGAGGCGGATTCAAAAATTTCAGCAAATATTCCTAGATAAGATAAAAAGTTGCTGCGAGTTATAATTCTAATAGAATGTCAATATGTTTGTAATTTAACACATTTATTTTACAAATACAAATTATTGTCGAACTATTCCGAGTATAGTGTTGAAAAATCATAAGAATTGAAATAACACTAAATTCACGATTTATTGTTACAATAAACACGCCCCTAGACAAACCCAAGAGAACCTGTATAACAAATCCACATCTATCCAAAGGAAAACCGGAGCAAATCCCGGGCCAGGATGGCGCTACAGAAATAATGTACACAACCGTGCCAAAGTTGAGTACACATAAAACTAAATTAATATGAATCATAAGACACAATAATCATGCAAGACAATAATATTTGAAATTGTTATAAGTATTGTTATAAGTTAAAATCAATAAATTCTTTTACATTGTAGAAGCACTGGTGCAGCTGGTAGTTTTTAACCGCGAATTCGAAGAGATTCAATTTCATAATATCCTTTATATTTTTGGGACAGGAATTATATAGAATGATTCCCGAATGATATGGTCCCTTTTGACAAAGAGTGGTTGACACTCTAGGGCGATGAATATTATTCCTATTGCGAGTAGTGTGTTCGTGAACGAGACTGTTTCGTATGAAGGAAGGGTTACACTTAAGTAATTCGGTCTCAACAAACACGACGGTTTCGTAAATATAAATGCAAGGAAGTGTTAGATATTAAATTCCTTAAATAAAGGTTTACATGCGTTTCGGGGATGAGATTGACAAATTATCCGAACTATCCTCTTCTGAATTCTGAAAGTTTTAATACTCTGACCGGAATTGCCCCATAAGGTAATGCCGTAACGTAAATAGGAGTAAACGTTTGCAAAATATACGCAACAGGAAATAAGTGGACTAACTAAGATTGGGAATGCGTAACACAATTTGCTTAACTGGGAATTAAGATTGTCAACGTGATAATTCCATTTGAGATTGTCTTGAATATGGAGACCTAAGAATTTTATATTCGTAAGTTTTTAATTGTGTTCCGTTTAAAGAAAGAGAAACCTGGGGTAAAGATTTTGTGATAGTAAATAAATAAA
>NNCF01131295.1:279602-290623 GCA_002313205.1 Laupala kohalensis | reverse complement strand
AAAGTACAAGACGAATTTAACTTTTGTTAAAATCAATAAATTCTTTTACATTGTAGAAGCACTGGTGCAGGAGGTAGTTTTTAACCGCGGATTTGAACAGATTCAATTTCATAATATCTTTTATATTCTTGGGCAGGGAATTATATACAACGATTCCCGAATGATAAAATTAACCAACCACCCGAATTCCATGATTATTTTCGTAAATATGAGGCCTTGTTTTGTCAGTGTTTACAATGAGACGATTTGCATGAAATCAAGTCGAAAGGTTAGACAAAACTTTTTGAGCATTGGCGTGTTTACATAGTAAATTAGTGTCATCAGCAAAAAGAACCATTTTGCAATCTGATGTGGATGATGATATGTCGTTCACATACAATAAAAGGACTATAGGGCCGACAATTGAACCTTGGGGTACTCCGCAAGTAAGTGGCTTTGTTTCTGAAAGACAACGCTCAAGTATTTTATTTTTAGTATAGGATATTTCTACCTGTTGATATCTATCTATTAAATAACAAGTTAGCCATTGATGTGGAAGTCCACGAAAATCTAAGGAATGGAATTTGGAAAGGAGAATTTCGTGATCGATGACATCGAATGCTTTGGATAAATCAAGAGAAACACTGTACAGAGGATTTTCTCCACTGTCAAGAAAAGTGATAACATTGTTTAAGAGAGAAAATATGGCGCTTGTAGTGGAAAAGGATTTCCGAAAATCGTGGTGATCGTCAGAGAGAATGTTATTTTTAATAGAAAACTAGAAGACGCTTATAGAACAATTTTTCTAGGATTTTTTAGAAAGTGGGTAGAAGAGATACTGGTCCGAAATTTCCAATATTACGTTTATTTTCTTTCTTGTGTAAAGGTTTAACTTCAGCTCTCTTAAATATGTTAGGAAACACCCCTTCCAATAAAAAACTGTTAAAAATATTTATGAGTGGATTTAATACAGCGTGGGACAAAAATTTAACAATAAACTCAGGTATATCATCTATGTCTGTTGAAAATTTGTATTTTAATAAGCTGATGATTCTCATGACTTTACTGGCGTTAGTTTCGGAAGTTAACATAGAATTGGGTACGTGGGTGGATATAATTGGATGACATTAATTTGGATATACTGAGTACCTACTTCTGAGAAGTAAGAATTATACAAATTTGCGATGTCCTGATAATTTGATATGATTTTGCCTTCGTTTAGTAGATAATTTTTTTTTCGCGATTTCCAGAAGTTGACGTGTAAATTTTAACAATATTCCATATGGCTTTCGTCCAGTTGTTCGATTTTAGTATATGCCTGTCGTTTTCCACAACTTTAGCTGCCTGCATAGAATACTTTTCGAAAAATAGTCTCATATTTACGAAAATAATCATGCCATTCGAGTGGTTGGTTATAGAGTTTTGAAAGATAATATAAACGGTGTTTGTTTTTTGAAGAAATTCTTATCCCTTGGGTGTTCCATCTATTTTTTTCTTTCTGATAATTATCTTGCGTTTTATGGGAAACTAGAGTTGTAATGTTTTAGGAATATTGATGTAAATACATTGAATTTGTCGCCGGTGTTTTGGCAATTATAAACATCTTTCCATGTTTTTTCACGCAAATATTTTATAAATATGGATTGATCTGTGTCATTAAACACACTTGAAAATTTGTAAAGGATTTTAAGTGGTTTTAGTTTATCATTATTAGTCAATACATGAGCAAGGTGATCGCTCTATCCGGCGATAAACACTTGCGAGAAATACGAGATTCCATTGTTGACTATAATTTGATCTAGCAATGTTTGAGATGAAGCGGAGAGGCGAGTGTGGTCGTAATAAGTTTGAAGAAGTTGATAAGATTTATGAATTCGATTAATTGGTGAATGTGCAGAGTCAGATGTACTCAGAAAATCGATATTGAATTTACCACATATAACGATAATTTATTAGATTTGTGTGTGATATGTTTTAAAACAATTTCGAAATTCCGAAAAAATATGTTAAGATCTGATTGAGGAGGTCTATAAATACACAAAACAATGCCGGTGTCGGTCAGATTAACTGTAGAAAATTCGAACACACTATCTACGCAGAAGTTCTCGTAGCCTGGCAGTGGAGAAGATAAAATATTACGAACGTACCTCCGTGGGGATTTTTTCCTTCAAAATTTTGCCGACAGTAAGAACTTGCTATATAATAATTAGAAATAGCAGTATCGTTGATGTTGTTAGTTGAAAGCCAATGTTCTGTGAAGCATAGCAAATCGAATGGATTTTCGTGTACCAAAATTTCAATGTTTGTCAATTTGTTTGAAAGGGATTGGACATTATGATGAAATATAATAATTTTACTTTCGCAAAGAGTTTGTGATTCACGAGAAATGGAATCGAAGTTAGATTGTGGAGAGGAATTTGAATTTGGTTGAGCTTCTAGTTTCGGATCAAGCCCGCACACTGCACCTGAACGCGATTGTCACCTTCGAGTACCACGTCGTACTCCTGAACGCAAGTTGTGACTGTAAGGGGGCGGTAGGAGATGTGGATGGAGAAATAGATGAGGACGTGGGAGATGAGGAAGCAGAAGGTGAATGAATGGGGACAGGAGAACAAATGGGGGTGGAGATAGGAGGAGGAGGAGGAGGAGGAGGAGGTGGTGATGAGGTGGGAGCAGGATGAGGTGTAGGAGTGGGTAAAGGGGCAGGTGGATGATGTGAGGTCAGATGTGAAGCTAGGAGATAATGGAAATGATGTTTTCCAGACGGTCTCAGATGTAAACTGTGCTGAGTAAAGTCCTTGGCAGTCAGGTGTGGTTGCAAATCAAAAATGTGATTTTTTTGTCTGCCAGGTGATGTTTTAGGGAGATATTTGCCAGGTTAATTTCGTGGTTTATTTGTGGAACCTTGAAGGCAGGCTAGAGAATATTGTTTGTGTGCTGAGTGACCGTTTTTAGTTATTGTAGATGTTCAGATGCGTTGAAATGACCACTCACCAAGGAAAGTGGGACATGTCATCTAACACACCAAACCTATTCTGAATGAAGAGTTGGGGTGGTGCGTGTGTCATTGGTCTAACCGGGTGATAGTTGGAAGGACGGCGAGAATTCCTGACTGTAGTCCAACCGCCGATCGTGTTCTTATTGACCTCTTCCAGCGCACTGATCCGTGTTCCAATATAATGTACCAAGTCATTGTACGCCTTCTGAAGATCAACTATGAATGAGTTGAGGATTGCGATGGTGTCCATTGTTGTGAGATAGATAGCAACTTAACGTCAAAGGCAATTGAGAATACACGAAAACTGACAACTAACACCGAATGAAGGATATTAATATAATAATATATTTTTTACTACGGAAGTTAAAAATGAGATATTAAATAAATAAATATACAAACAAACCGACGACCAAAATTGAAATAATTATTTAGGACGACAACTGGAGATTAATTAATTCGACAATAACTACTTTATATTATGTTAAAATGTAAATAAATACGAAAAAACAAGAAAAACGATTTGTAAAATTATGTAATTATTCTATGAAATTATTACGACGAAAACTTGGGTGCAACAATAGGGCAGGGTTTCTTTAAAAGTTTAATTATGTGATAGAATGTGCACGAGATAATCTAAGTGCACTGTAATGTATACTCCTGATGTACCGAGAAACTGAATTAATGATTCTGTTTGTACTTACGTAAACGTACTATAGTACTAAAAACAAACAAATTTTTAGACTACAATAAAGATAGGAACGAAATAGAACAACTTAATCACAAAAACTCGACAAAAATAAAATAATTCGGAAAAATAACCTGAAAAATAGAGAGAGCTCATTCACAATCACGAATAAATAACATTGTCACCATTTTGAAGTCAACGTGTCATGACTACTGACTCATTCATTTTCGACACTGTCGCAACTGATGCAAAAAGTGATACAAAATTTTATTTTTTTAGCAGGTGTAGTACATCTTTTATTTAAAAAAATACTAGTGAAACAAGAAGTGAGGGGAATAACAATACTCCAGGCTCAAATTTCAACAATTAACAGAAATAATTGTTCCGCTTAAAGAATAATGTTCCGTTTAAAAAATAATCTAATGATTGCTGTTATTAAATTTTCTGGATAAATAATTGTACCCTCTCTTCTACCAATTCTGTGAAAAGTATTTATTTGAAAGTTAAGCAATTTATAATCGTCATCTGTTTCTCTGCTTTTCACATTAATTTGAGTTATAATTATTACATCTAGATTTTAGGCGTGTTCTTGGTTTTGTAATCATATTCCAATTTTGTTTAATACGCTTCATATTTACATGTATAATAATATGGTTTTCTATATTTTATTTTAAATTTTTTTCAACTGCCTTAAAACAAATGAAATTTGGTTCTCTTTCCATTTCAACTGTTTCTATTTCTTCTATGTCCAATTTTACTTAAATATGTATTTTCCCAAAAATGTAAACATTTTATCTAAATCACATTCATTCGTAATTCAAATTATGTTAGTCTTCAGCTCTCTTCATAACATAATTTACCTGGTTTATCCATATAAATTTCAAATTTCTTTCTTTACATTTAATCTTTACTTTCCAAAATTGTTTTCTCATAAAAGGTAATAAAAGTTCATTAAAATAGATATTTGATTTTCAACTTTAGTTCCTTGATTTTAGAATTTTCAAGACATTGTTCCGAATTATTTAGTTGTTAAACTTATAATACAGATATGAAACATCAGATTAAATAGTATTTTCAAACGTCAAGACAATTACCATGTATTTTAGTAATTGAAATTATATTGCCTGGTGTAATGCATACCAATTACACATTTCTTTATACTTGCAATAAACTTTTGTTCGATAACTTGAGTTAGATACTGAAGTAAATGAAACAGAAACGTTTAAATTGAAAATACACTATTCAACGTCTGAAACATAATATTCGAAGCCATTAGGCTATGAGACAGCACAATTGATTTTAGGATTTTTAAACAAAACAAACTCTCTCCAATATCGTATATGATTATATGTTTTAATTTGGGTTACATGCGCGTAGATTTAGTAAATTTATTTAATGGTGAGTTGATGGATTTCACTAATACATACACTAAAGTACTGCTATGAACCATAACGTTTTATACACATGCGCCTTCTCCATGTATTGCCTTGTAGATTAAACACAAGACAGTGATCGTGGAGCCATTTGTTGAGAGAGAATAGAGACCCAAGTTTTGAAATCTTCAACAAAATTTTTAAAAAATTATCCCGATTCAGCGGAAGGAAAAGTCAAATAAAAATAGAATAGCAATGAAAAATAATGTGAAATGAATATAATCGGATGTGTCTATGAAGACTTGGTATTTCCTAAGAGTTTGAACGCAAATAATTGCGTATTTGTCGAAAAAAACTGAATTTTAAGCTTCAGAACCGAGTTACTGTATATATTCTTGGCCGTCGCGTTGCTATGGAGAGGGAAATTAGCAGCAAGACCCGACCGGGTCTCTTGATCTCAGTATTAAAACAAAATACAAATTCTATCGCATTATAATTAAGATTTTTCATACGTTTATGTGACCGTAATTGTAAAGTTTTATTTCTTGTTTCTGATACTAAATACTTGAAACAAAATTCTGTTATTATATCATTTAAAGTATCAGTGTCATATTACTGCAATATAAAAAAGTGAGGTAAAAAAACGATACATAATTTGTACATAGTACGCTTTACTGCATATTAACACTCATTGAAACATTAAAAGTTTACATTATTTTAAAGTTTTCATTTTATTTATACTTTAGCTTTAAATTATTAACTTTGATAAAAAGAATTAGTTTATTACATGAAATGTGACGAAACTTAATATTTCAAATAGTTATTCAACATTCATTCTCTAAATTAATTCTTTGAACTGCATTGAAAAAAGTTTACATTATTCTGCTGTTGCTGCTCGTCATCTTTCTTGTAAGAGTTGTACAATGGGATCGGCCGAAATAATTCAATTCTAATGTATAGAATAAACCATGGAAAATAATGTTTGAATATTATTGAAATCCATCAACATCTTCCAGTTACCTTCAAAATTAATGAAATTTTGAAAGAAAAAAAATACAAATAAGGTAGATTACAGTTGAAAGAAAAAAACATAACTTACATGTTTTTTGTTTCCTTAATTGAATACAAGGTTAAATGTTTAAATACAAATTATTTTATACCATTAATAATATTTATAAACAGATTTTTTATTGAAAAAAACTAAGTTTTTGTGTGAAGAGTCATGAGCCCAATAAATTCATGTTGAACAATTAAACATCTCCGTTTCCACTCATTATTAGTCTCCTGTAATAACTTGTTTTTGAGTCTTAAAACGTTTACTATTTACGTGACTGTTCTATTACGTGACGTCACGCGACGCGACGCGACGCGAGTTTTGTAAGTTTCATTTACCTGCGGTTCATCAACACCGCAACTGTTTCCGAACGCAGACAGGCAAATAGTAGGTTGCAACCATTCAAGGGCGGTGAATAGTTGCGACCTACTGCTTTAATTCAACCCTGTAAGTCGCTAGGCGACTACTCTCTATAGCACTGTTTTCATTATTCCAAAAAAGCCCTTTCTTGCGTATTGAACTTCCATTCACTGATCACAACCTCGTTTGTAGTATATTATTTCAAGAATTCACGGAAGATGAGTTGATTAGCACGAAGCAAACACAAACTCTTGAGGATATATTGAAGTTCAGTGTGGCCAAGTCTTAGTGATATTTAAGCGAGCTTAGATGCAACCTCTGTGACGTCTTTGTTTTCTTGGTAAATTGACGCTTACATTCCCGGCGCGTCGACAAAGCAGAGCGGAGATTCCGGAAAGCGACGAAAATTTGGTCCCCAATTGTTTTTCAGGATTTTTTTATTAATGATTATTGTTCATATTATTGATTATTCAATAAAAACACAACCTTAAGTTAAGTCGGTTTGATTTGAATAAAAAATCTCTTAATATATTCAAATTATACCGTTTTTTAATATCCTGAACTGTTGAAAATTGAAGATATATTTGAAGAACTGTTGATAATTGAAAAGAAAATTTCAATTATCTGTTCTTAAAAGTTACGTTTCGTAATATTGAAACAATGTCGTAAAATATTTCAAATTAAGTTCAGTAGATATCTTTTAATTTAAAACACCAAATATTCTTTGAACTATATTGACCTTGTAGCTGAAAGCTCGCGAAAACAAGTATTGTTAGTTTGATGTTCTCATATCTTTTTAAACAATACCCAATGACCTCGGCCTCTTCTGAAACAGACAGAAACGAATGCAGATGATTTAGTTGGGATAGGAGAGAGCGTACAACTTAAACAGAAAGCAAAAGGGAGAAGATATAAGCAGTTTCCCTGGATATTTCAGCGCGTTGGATCACTGTTGAAAAGAAAAAGAAAAACATAGATGGGGTCTGGAGATCTCAATAAGTCACAGGGATGTTCTGTGGTACTCTACAATTTATTACGTTACGTGGATACTCGATGACATAAATATTACCTATAAATTAAAAACAATGATAATTAAACAAAGGAACATAAAACATATTATATTTAATTAGTTAATTGACTTTCTTTCTTTCTTTCTTTCTTTCTCTTTTTAAATACAAAGTCTAGAAAAGACTATTCGTCTGTGGACTATTCTGTGCTTACTCCTCCCCCTTTCGAAATCTGAAATGACGCCACTAGTGTTGATATCTATGTTTCTGCAAGATCATCGCGATTAATTGTTTCATTATCTATGATTGTAGCGCATTATAAACTCATTTTCCATGTTACAATAAATTTTTTCGTGTAAATAACACTAATTTTTGAAAAAGTGTATATAATATCCACGGGGAAATATTCTCGACTTCCCCTGCCGCCCCGATATCTTCTATGAAAATAAACTACATCATAAATGAGTGCTTTTAGACTTAGATTTTGTAATAGTGCATGCTCGGTTGTCTTGTTTTTGTTTTACTTTCTCTTTGCTGTTTGGTTTGCTGCTTCATTAGTCGAGTGAGTCTCTGGGGCAGTGAAGTATCACAAGAGGACTTGATGGATGATGAATATCCTGTATTGAAGGACTATCTCAGGTAAGAAAGAAACTTTCGATCTGTTCCACTTCCGCGGAGCGTACCGAGTAAGAGAGGATACTTAATTTTATAATTTAACTACTGAATTTCCCGATATCGCTCGGGTCATAAGTGATCATTAAACAAATACTTATTTTACTATCGAAATTTTTATATGTACGAATGTAATTATTCTTGTATTGCAAAACAATTTTACTCTTACCATTACAAAAAATATTGCAATCTTTCATTATATCATTTATTGCTTTGCTAAAACATAAAGCTATCATGAAAAATCCAGGAATTTCCATTCGCGAGTGCTATGTAAAAACTAAAAATAGTTTTCGGTCCCTTATAGAAGTTTTCAAACAATTTACGGCTACGGGAGGCTGCTCTTCCTAGACGCATCAAAAAACGACTTACTTCAAGAATAGTTTTCTGTAGCATCTAACAAAAAATTGAGAAACAATTTATCAGACTTTTACGTTGCTTCTGTTTTAAGTTAAATGGTGCGCTTCATACAGACAAATTCAGAAGACAATACCACTTTTGTTTTCGCGATCGTAGGTAATAAACATACCTACAAAATCTTATTTTTGTATTATAGTACGATGTGATGAAGATAAAATCTCATGACCAACATTTTTAAAACTGCTACATTTCTGAATAATAATAATGATATGCGTTTTACAGCTATGTTTAACGGCTTTAATATTTCCTCAGTATGTTAATAAACAATTTGTTTAGCAATGTGTCGAACTTTCTCCTATGCTATAGTAAAGTTGAATGATTTAGCTTCGTATGGAAAAATCCGAAGTCTGTAAACCTTTGTTTTCTGGATCATAGGTAACAAATGTNATAAGAGACAGCAAATGTTCAAACTAAACGTATTTTTTGATATTAGTATGACATTACTATTATATAATATGATTACATAAATATTTTAACAAATATCAAGTAATTTCGTATAATAACTGCTGTAATAATCTAAATACCCGCACAGGCGTAACGATATTCATAATTTGCTCTGTTGTGATTTTATAGTCCAATTGTGTGACATATTACGCGTTACTTTTACTTATTTGTATTGATTTATTTACATATTTGTAAAATATCATTAATATGTATAATCATGGGCGTCATTTGGTGTGGACAGGGGAGTCAGTAGCCTCCCCCTTCCTCTAAAATTTGGGAATTGAAGATCTGTGTACCTACTAATTATAAGTTTATAAAATGAATCATTGTGATTTGCTCCTGTGTCTTGTCCAAGATGTAAATTGTACAAAACATCACGTGAACAAGTGCGTGAAAACAGCAAATGTCATTTCTACAATTAATTGCTACTTTTTGTGATAGGATAGGTATGGAAGAGAATGATGCAACAATAATTTAAAACGTACATTTTTATTTAATCGTATTTGTTGTGTACTGATTCACAACTAAATTTATTGACTCAAAAGTATTTTCAAATATGTACAACAGGTACCATGACTTCATATATGATTCGATTTATGAGGAGTTTATTGATGTTGTTGAGCGGACAGCCGTGACGGGGCGCTGGTGAAGTACTCGTTTTCGCGAAGATAAGGAGCCGGTGTCGACAGACCTTCAGCTTAATCTTAATTAGTGCGAAACAAGATCTATTGATGCAAACAGTGCGTGAGCGAAATTCTGATATGGCAATGGTTTGTGACTAATACAAGGAAATAGAGTCGTCAAAATAGAAGTTCGATGCAACATGACACGCAGCCATCTTGAGTCTGCGGGAATCTCATTCGTGTAAACTGCAAGAATACACGAAGACGCATTGCGATGGTTACATCAGGATGATTGGTTTACAGCGTGTACGATTCTCCAAGTTTATCAATTAGCCAATGTAAGACCTTATTGGAACAGGTGATCGCAGATGTGAGAGGTCGAAGACCATTTATTATCGCTGGCGACTTCAATACTTGGGCGACAGTCTGGCGTAGTAGAAGTACTAACAAGAGGCGCAAAGCACTTCTTGACACATTTGTCTCTAAGGACCTCGTCTAGTAAATGTAGGAACCTCGTGGTCTTGTTGAATACTTATGCACCACCCCAAGGAATATAAGTCGATAATCATCAATCTTATCCCCATTTCTTCACCAGCATCGTCTACATGTTGTCAAAACACATATCCTGCACATATCAAGAATGTAAGTTACAGTACCCGAATGTTTTCATCTGGTCTTGACAGCGCTTGCTGATATGTCCATATCTCTGAAACCGGAAGCAACGAACTAGCTCCATGAACTCCTCTACCCCATAATTATTTAAGTCATTAAACACCGACTGATGTAGGATGAGCTTTCTGAAGCTGTTTCCTAACTCCAGAACCCTGTGAGTCGGAATCTCCTTTATGACTTTCATCTCCAGTGTCTTCCATTTTTGCTTTGTAATTCCTCTCATGAAACCTTCCTCCTCTTCTTTTGGAACATCTCATGTGAGTATAGCAGGTCGTCTTCTCTGAGTGTCAATCATGCTTAAGCCTTCGCAATCTGGCAAGAGTGTTTTCATTGCAGTCAGTTAAAGTCTCAGATTGCAAGACAGCACAGATTTTCGTCCTGCGTTATCCTCTTGGCACGCACATTAACCTTTACTTGACACTTTTTTCATATCTTTTTATCTTGAATGTAACCAACTTTAAATTCCCCCTACTTTTCAACGACCATCACTCCATCTCCCCCTCTCCGATATCCTTGCAGCATCTGCATTAGCTTTTCGAACTTCTTCTCCTTGTATTCATTGACCAAGTCTTCTCTCTTCTGTTCCCTCTATGGTTTTCCCATACATAGAAATCTCTTAGATTGCGGTGAACCTCACCGCCAGGTAACACATTAATCATGTTACGTCGAATGAAAATGGGAGACGGGACCGGGGTTCGAACCCGGGACCTTGAGCTCTGCGCGCTCATGCGCCTACC
>NNCF01131295.1:235094-276205 GCA_002313205.1 Laupala kohalensis | reverse complement strand
TATATATATATATATATATAGTGACTCGACGACGAGGTGGTCGTCGCTTGTAGTCGTAAGGGTGGTCAGGGCTGAGTGGAACCTCCGGCCATACGGCAGCGGAGGGAGGCTTATGTGGATGATCTAAGACACACAGAACAAGTGTCAACAAGCTAGACGTTTATTCTCCAACATAACATAAAGTGAAACAATATAACAAAGATTAATGGTTCCCGTGGAAGGTTTCTTCCTCTGGATCGGGAAAAAGACCGTCGCAGTTACGGGATCGCAACAGCGGTGGCCTCTGGATAAGCGAGTCGACCGCCCGATGCCAGCGTGCCTACTCCGATCGGTCGGGGCTGGATTTACCATGTCCCGTGACGCACCGTGTCACGCAGGAGGCGCGAGCGTGCGGGACTCCGGCGTTCACTGCCGGGGGATCCGTCGCGAAGTGGCCGGGAATTCACCACTCCAGCGTCGAAGCTCCGTATCTCACCAACTGCCGATTGCTGATCGCTTCTTCCGACTGATGACTGCTGTTGGCTGTCGACGCACCGTCTGCTGTCTTACGACTGCTTGATGTCTTATGACCCACTCTGAATCCATTCTGCCGACCCATTCTAGTCTGCCCACGGACTGATCTCTTGTCTTCCCTCCCGTCACTCTTCTGTCCGCGCGCCGCCTCCATCGTCACCATCGCGAGCCATTGGGCGGTGCAGCCAGGTGGTATTTGCCGCACGCGGGATTGAGCCACGGCAACGCATCCTTTCGGAGGCGCGGCGCACTCCAAGTGGGCGGGGAATTTGAGGGCGTTATCTTCTCGGATGATGGTAGGTCAGCAATATAAAGCAGATAAAGAGTAGGACCCAGCACGCTGTATATAAAAGATAACAAATGCAACTTTCGCAGACGGCACAGCCATCCTCAGTTCATGACGACCCAAACGAAGCTTCTACCATCTTGCAAAAGCACCTAAATATCCTGTGGTTTAAAAAATGGCGAATTAAAATCAATGAGGCTAAATCCGTCAACACAACCTTCACTCTCAGAAGAGATATATACCCACAAATTTTAATCGCTAATGAGCCAATTCCACACAGTGATTATGTCAAATGCCTTGGAATGACTCTTGATTGACGCCTCTCCTGGAAGGCACAGATCATAAAAGAAGAAATCAATTGGACCTCAGACTTCAAAACCTCTATTGGCTGCTAGTCAGAAATTCTACTTTGTCCCTAAACAACAAAGTACTTATTTACAAAGTTATCCTTAAGCCGATTTGGACATAAGGAATCGAGCTCTGGGGAACAGCGTCCAACTCGAACTTAGAGATATTACAACGGTTCCAATCTGAAGCTCTTCGCACAGTTGTCAATACCAGAACTCTGCACCAGGACTCATTACGATCTCAACTCTGCACCAGGACCTGGACATTCCGACCATCAAAGAAGAAACAGCAATAAATGCATAACAAGGCTCAACTTTCACCCAAACTTCCTCGCCCTATATCTACTCGACAGCAGTGAACATACAAGACGCCTCAAACGCCGCACCCGTTTGATTCAGCCTTCAGATGTTGAGAGACACTACCTAGAGCTGTATTTTTGGTTTTAATTTGTTTATTTTTGCCTTCATGAACACTTTTGATGTGTTTTTCATCCCCAAATAAGTCTCCAGGTAAACCATAATTTAAATTTTAAATTCAAAAGTAGTATGAAACTGTGTGGCTATGGCACTAATGTTGATGTGCAGCTCTGAAAAATTTTTTTCAGTTTTTTTAATACGAGTATATTGTATTTTTCGAGAAAATAGCAAGAAAACGACACTTCGTGGAGAATGTCCGAGGACACTGTTTTTAAATTAAATAATGCAAATAAACTCAAGAAAACATTTTGTTTTCAAAACTATAATCTACAATCACACAATATAAATTTTTTGACCAACGTATGGAAATAATTATTGTTTTAGGTATTTTGTATATGGAAAACAAACTTTATTTTTCTACATCGGTCAACAATTTTGATCTTTGTTAAATTTGAATGTACTTAATTTGATAAGGATTTGTATTTATATGCCTAAATAACTCTTGCATCTATTTTTAATATCTTTGGGTAATGCAAGGATACACTTTTTCGTAGAACTATTTGAGGCAAACAATGGGGGTGGGGGCTGGCACGCAGCGGGACGGACGGTTGACGCGATTTCTCGTCAGTATGTTTCACAATTCTCGTATTCCCGACGAGACTGCTTTACTGTTTCAGAATCTAATTGTAGATCTGTGTCTCATGTTAGACAGGTGTCTCGGTATTCGCCAGTTTTTGTCACAAAAGTGAAATTTCAAAAAGTAATTTTCAAAAATCACTGTAAACCTGGAATGAATTTTTCAAAACACAATTACTTAAAATTGTACAAAGGAAAAAACATTCAATCCGATTACCACATGAAATTGGTATCTCTTTTTATCAATAATCCGCACGACACGTTTTTTGAAGACAAATACATAGTAATCTCTTAAATTGCGGTGAACCTCATCGCTAAGTAACAGATTAATTATGCTATGTTGAATGAAAATGAGAGATCCCATTTTCATTCAACATAACATAATTAATTGAAGACAAATAATTCAACATAGAATATTAAACCACTTTCAGTGATAACGATAGTAAGTAGGTTTATTTTTATTAGGATCTACTGATGTGAAATATGTATGGAGGTGATAGCATTTGGTATTGCATTACCTTAATAAAAACCTGAACTTATTTTATTCGTTTTAGTACATGGAGTAAATAAGAGCTTATTTTATAAAAAGGTTTTTATTTATTAANGAATATTAAACCACTTTCAGTGATAACTATAGTAAGTAGGTTTATTTTTATTAGGATCTACTGATGTGAAATATGTATGGAGGTGATAGCATTTGGTATTGCATTACCTTAATAAAAACCTTAACTTATTTTATTCGTTTTAGTACATGGAGTAAATAAGAGCTTATTTTATAAAAAGGTTTTTATTTATTATTTTTTCCTTTTTAGTGTTAATATTTGTGCGTTAGTTTGTCGTAATAATTAATTTTACTGGTTGACATGTTCTCAATTTTAAAAAAGCCTTTTTAAACACACATTTGTGTATACTATAAATAAATAACATTAATTTTATGGCGCCCGTGTAATAACCTACACCTTACGATACCATACGACTCCGTTTGAGAAATGATCGTATAGATAAGATGAGTTCTTCCGCTGTTCGTAATGATACGAAGGAATTTCCTTCGCTGATCATAATGGTATGATGAGAAGTAATAACGAAAAGACGTAGATTATGCAATTCGTTGTACTTGTTTAACGAGACGGATTGCATTTCCGGGGACGCTTTCCGGAAATATACGCCGCGAGTTATCTCGGAATAAAATCGTAATTTAAAAAAGATTTTTTTAAGTTACGCATCATAATATTGCATTATCATCGGTTTCATATATGTGTACCAAATTTCAACTCAATCGGCTGTGGGGAACTGGTTTAAATTCAATGTGAAGATTTGGCCCAAACGTACTGACAAACTGATTAGGTTAAATAAAAACGTGTAAAATAGGAAGTAGGGCGCCCTGTATCGACTTCGCTTGCACCCCCCTGGTACCGGCGCCCCATGCGACCGTATGCTTGTATGTTGTTGGTGGCTTTGTTGAAACCAGTTATTTTTATTTTTTTTCAATTTTCGACCAAAACCACATCGACACTCTTATTACTTTTGTTTAAAAAACTAAGTAGAAAAAGGATTCCTGGGTAATGACCGTTCCAAGTTCCGAGGAAACGGCAAATTTAAAAAAAACTTGGTATCATTATTTGCGTTGGTTTTATTGATATGTATTTGTGTGTGAAAGAAAATAAATAAATTGAAAATGAAAGTTGAAAAAAAATTTATGGTAAATTTGAGTTTCAGGGGCGATGAAGAAATTATTAAGATATTATTCTTTAAAAGCGATAAAAAGGGGGGAAATACTGTAAAAAAATCGCAGATCTCATCTTCAGGGCTCAAAATTTGAGCGATTTCGTACATAAAATCCGACGAACCAGTTTTCCAGACCTGTAAAACAACCCTGCCCAATCGATGTGGAATAATGTTTTTAAAAAATTGTAATTGTTTTCATACGCTAGACCAACTACAGAAAATTAAGTATGTAGGAGGAATAGTAGATAAATGTTTCAATTGGAAAGATCATATTGCAGGCGTAAGTCAGAAAATGAGAATTCGGGTTGGATTATAATGAGAATTAAAAATTTTCTAACTTATGGAATACTTGAAGCTCTACACCATTGTCCAATAGAAACAATATTTAAGATAGAGAATTGAAATACGGAATTCTGTTGCGAAATCGAATGTGGAAACACTACAAAAATTCAGATTGAAATGGTCAGGTCACTATCAGAAAAGAAAAAAAACATAAATAATTCCGAGGTGGATGAATTATGTCGAGTAACGAAATGAATATATGAATAAATATTGAGAACGAGAATTTAGGTAAGTACACAAAAATGCGAACTAATTACATTTGAAATTAATATAAACAAAATTTAAATTTTAAATGTAAAAGACAAAAACTTTGGTTATTTGAAAATCAATTCAAAAAGAAAATATAAATATATGAATTGAGATATTATTATTGCTCCTCCTCGTTGGTTAGAAAAACAATTTTAAGTATAATTTAAGAAATATTTAGTTTCTGTATTATTTTTTCTTTCTCTTCTTTTCTCGATCTGACAAGTGAGTTAAACACTTACAAGAGGGATAAGAACGAAACGATGAGTTTTTTACATTTTGGTAGTGATAAAAAATCATGTATTCTTTTGTATTTTTGAATGTATCTAACATAAAATTATGAATGTAAAAATATCACCTTATTAAATTTATAAATTTAATTTATATTTATAAATTCTTTGTTAATTGAGAAAAATGAATTTGAAGTTTTCAACATTATTATTGCCACTTAACGAATACCTTTTGTGATATAGTTTGATACAATATGTGGACATGTTTATTTCTTGCGACGGAATTGGGGTAAGATGCATTTGATGGGAAGGTGTTATTTATGCATGAGACCGTTGCGCACCTCCTTCTCCTAGGACTTCGGGGGACTTCCTCAGGGTGCCCGCCATCCGTATCCTGGCCCCAAGTTTGGAACAAGGCCTCGACTCCAGTACCGGCATGAGGTATCCAACATCACTGGAAATGCTCCGTTCTCATGTCCTGCATGTATTTCTGTATCACAATGCTGATCTGTCGTAACGAGGAAAATCTGTAACCTTTTCTCTGAATTGCATGCTAATTATTTAGACAATTTTACTAACAAATTAAAGATTCTTCTGGACTTTAAATGAAAATAATTCAGTGAAGAATTTTTTTTTTATTTTTTAACTGATTAGGAACAGATTCTCCTCTTCTTTAGAAAATACATTTTTTTAAACCTTTTGTATTAATATTTCAATGTGTCGTGTTTTGGTCATGGACTTTCTTCTTTTCTACCTCTTACGGTGTCCTTGTTTCATGTGGTTGATGTTGCTATGCATGTGGCTGCTTATATTTCTCTTTTCAGGTTTGTTGGTTAAAATGTAAGCAAACTCTGATGATTCGAGTAGTTATTCATTTACGGAATAAATTTCAGTTCGTCTGTTTTTTTTTTAGAAAATGCATTGACTTTGTTGAAATAGGTCTTACGGTTTCGTTCATTTTGTGATAGTTAACTGTTAGTCCTTCATTGTAGTATGTAAATAAATCGTACATTTCTTGACTTTGGATGTTTACTTCGTATTTTGTAGATACATATTTCATATAATTTATCTCGCAATAGTATTTCAGGGTCGTTATATGTCAATTTATACATTTTTACAGAAATATTGCTTTAATACAATATAAACTTTGCCTTTTCAGTGTGGTTTAAGCTTTCTTTGTTCACAGTTACTGTTGATACAGTGACACTGTGTCTCGAATACTTTAATTGTATCTGAATTTTCATAATTTGTTTGTGCCTTTCCACAGTCATTATTCTCTCACAGAATATCTCATTAATTGCGTAGATTTATTTCCCTGAGACGATCAGTGTTCCTTACGATGGCTTTCTTCTTGTGATAAATTTAAATGTACCTGCACATTTTTGCCTTCAGCATGATATATGTGATTTTTTGTACACTGAGTAGCTTCATTGTACAGATTGTTTCTCTTGTGCTATTGTAAGAATTATAGCTAGGTGTCCCAGCTGGTGGTTCAAACAGACAAGTTAAATTCTTCCCTTTTCTTACAGCTTAATGTAAAATTTGATATATTTGTGCTTTGCTGCTGATGGGTTGTTTGATAACTGCTACTTCTCTAAGAATTTTAAAATGCTAATACATGGAGACTTAACACCTCTCTTAGTAATAAAACCAAGAGTATCACCCGATCCTAAATATTTTTTATGTTCTACTTACTATGATTAAATACCAACAAATTTTTTAACTTCATAATTTTTCAGTATGAGGCCAGTGTGATTGAGAAGTGTAATAAATGTGTAAAAAGGAAGCTTAGTTGCTGAATTTTTTGTGAATATTGCAGTCGCATACTTTATTTTGTTTGGCTGAGGCATCTTGTGTTATCTCATATTAATGTTTATAAATAACATGTGTATTTTTGAACTTGCCTGTGTTTGTTTTCTTTAAGAAGTAACAAAACCCGCGTATGATCAAAAATTAAATTATGCAACAATTTGAAATCAAGAAAACAATATCTCAAAATTGTTTGAACCCCCTTTTTTAAAACATACTTTTTTTTACTATAAATTGGTATTTTATCCTCAAACAGTTCGTAATATATTACAACAACTTTTCCGGTAAGATACCCAGAAACCAAGCACCACGATCGAGAGAGCCGAGGGGACTCCTCAATGAAACCAACTTCCAAGGGAACAGAATGTCCAAGTCGTTGTTTCTGGCTTACGCTAAAAGTAGTTCATTAACCAGACATTTAAATGTCTTATCGCAAAGCTTTACTGTAAATTAAATTTTGCAAGCTAAATTAACATTTTAACAGAAATTTCGACTTTTTAGAACAAAATGTTTCACTTTGTATCGCTAATGCAATGCAAAATCAAATGAATTGGTTCCTAATTGCAGAAACCGAAAATAATGAATTGCGTCGATTACTGCACATTATGCTACGAATGGGAAAAATATTTCAGACAAACTCTTAAGTATTTTTTGTCGTGGAATCCGAACCTGCAATAAAAATGGGGGGGGGGTCCCATTTGGAATTAAAAGTTAATCCCCGCCCCATCCATTTGGTTAACTTTGATACAGATGTCCGCTTTGAAAATATTAACTTTTCATTTGGAACATCTTTTTCATGCGGTGCGAATTTCTCGAGATATTAAGTTGCCTCAAGTTAAAGTAAACACCCGGTACATATAATAAAATATTCGCAATAGAAGTTGCGAAACCCACAACTTATAGTTTTATATTTAACTGTTTCAAATGACGCGTATATCATAGACGTTTTAAGTCCATTCCAATATCAGTGTACAGCGTGTAGACACGCTCCGGTGTGGGGATGCATGCAGATTGCAGGTGTCCCTCGGAATTATGTTTTCAATAAACCTCGATTAAATTCGAATCGTGTGCTTACCCTGTTTCTTTACTCGTTGTTGATCCCAATCACATTCACTTCTTTGAATTATCTGTTTGAATTCTAGGGTTCCAAGTAGTCAAAATGGTCAAAGTAAATACTTATCATCAAGTGTATTTGCTCATTTCCGTTCTACTATATTTTTTAAGACTCATTAGGACTATAGACAAAGAATACAGGTTCAAATTCCGACAAAACTGATCAATTATTTTCGAGATAAAATAATATTTCATCATTATTTTGTTAGGTCAGTTAGGCTACCAAAAAATTTAAATTACCTTTGCAAATGTTGATGGGTTTCATCTTGAAAAGTTGTGTCTTAATATTGTGTGTTTGCTTGTCCCATAGTCCTTCACATGTTCCAAGCGTGGAAGAAGTAAATGAAAGGGATATAATGAAAGCCTCGGACACTCCAGCATTCTTCTATTTGGTACAGGCACTGTGGTTTGCCTTTATTGCTCACACGGACTCAGTGTGCTTTTTTATGGTATTTTTACATCAAGTGAGTGAGCCAACGATTCTGTCTCTGCCTCTGCCCCTCATGGTGTTCCTGTGGGGCACTTTGAGTGTGCCTCGACCGACCAAGACCTTTTGGGTCACAATGATCGCGTATACAGAGGTAATGTTTTGTTTGGTGAAACATTTGTAACGCTGTTAACCAGAGTAAAACTAAATAAAAATCTATGGTATTGCACTTGATTTTAATTTTAATTAATTTTAACAGCTTAGTGAGTAAGAAAACAAGGTGAAGTTTTCAGTTGGGGTTTTCTTCACCTTCCGTAGTCCAATGTTTGTTCAGTACAGTTGGGTCACTGAATCTGCACATACTGGTTGCTACGTGCCTAGTAGTCACCACCATTATCTTCCCCTGAAATAAACATTTTGATTCATATTGGTCGACGCGAGATAAAATATGCTAAATTATGGAATAACTAGCGTCCAATCCATCGTTAGGTGTAAAAGCAGGATAATGTCGTATCGTAAATGGAAGTAAACGTTTGCAAAATACAAGCAACGGAAATATATGGACTAACAATATTGACGAAGATTCGGAATGCGTAACTCAGTTTACTTAATTTGGAATTAAGATTGTCAACGTGACAATTCTATTTGAGGTTGTTTTGATATGGAGACCGAAGAACTTTGTATTAGTATCAGTTTTTAATTGTGTTCCGTATAACGAAAAAGAAACCTGGGGTAAAGATTTCGTGATACAATTGTGGAATGACGTAGAAACTGTTTGGTCAGGTTTTACAATGAGACGATTTGCATAGAACCAAGCTGAGAGGTTAGACAAAACTTTTTGAGCGTTGATGTGTTTACATAGTAAATAAGTGTCATGAGCAAAAAGAACCCTTGTGCAATCTGATACGGAGGATGACATGTCATTAGCATACAACAAAAAGAGTATAGAGTCGAGCCTAGGGAAATTTCGCGAGAAAGTGGCATTGTTTCTGAAAGGTAAAGAGTTTTTTTATTTAGTTAGTGTCTTACAAAATCCCTTTTCTTCCTACAAATTCATTGCTGTAGCTTAAGTTATATTTTCTGAATTATCTGGTTTTTCTGATGTTTGTCATTATATTGTTTGTTTTTGTAACATTTTCACTGATAATTTCATTTGGTTATATAGCATCAAAGAACAATATATGGCAACAGTTTTATTTTTCAAAAATACAATCGAAGGTAATTTACACCTTCTCCTTATTGAAGTGTGACACTTGTATCGAAAATGACTCCTGAAAAATTAGAGACTTGATGGATACATTGTATTTTTGGAAACAACCCCCAAGGAACTTATTGCAAGAAAATTACTCCACCTATTGAAAAAAGTTTAAGTCTGTCTGAGAGAAGAAATTATATTGAAGTAATGCCTTTCGCGAAAACTTGGTCATATCGCGACAAAACAGCATACGGAGAACTCGATGTTACGTTTTTCTTAATATCGTTCGGAAATTGAATAAAACAATTTTTTATTGAAAGAAAATTGCAAAGTATGAATTACAACAAATAAATTTGAATTTTGGAGCTCCGAGGCACAGCATCAGGCTTATAGACTTCCATGAGTAAAACATTAACAATTCGCGTGCAATTAAAATAACAATAAAAATTTCAGGAAGAGTTATTAATCGTGAACATTACCATATTCTACACCTAATAACAATTTTATATCTTTTCAAAATTTCCCCCTAAGGGCCGATTTTCGTCTAATTTCAGTGAAGTGTATATATGACTGCGACCGTGACATTCTCTGGCATAAATTATGAGACACATGCCAGCGTCGTTGGAATCTGGTTTGGAAAAAAAGGAAGAAAGCTTGTTTGGAGAACGAATTTTCCTCGCATCCCGGAATTTTGACGCCTTCATTTTCAAACCTTCAAAAATTGAATTAGTTTTAGTAAAGTATCATTTCTACTGAAAAGTTGCTTCAATACACTCCTATTTTGAATTTTTATTCACCACGACTAACTTTTTTTACACAAAAATGTAACGGAAATGGTAAAGAACGGAGATTTAGAAAATTCATTTCTGATTAATTGTACATGAAATTCAATTTTTAAAACATTTATTTGTTAATATAATTGGTTCTATATAATCCTCAACTATCTTCACAGTTCAAAAATATTAATCTTAAATTATTTATTAATTAAAATATTATTATTAAATTAATTAAATTATTAATTAAAATATTAAGCTTAAGCTTCACAGTTCATAAATATTAAGAAATATAGAAAAGGAGGATATTTTGGTCTTTCTTCTGTAAGTGTCAATCATATAGCATTTTGATTAAAGTCAGATTACTCTTATAAAAATGATCTTTCACCTTTACTAGAAATAGAAAAGATGGACCTTTTCGGAGGAATACAATTTCGAATGCATAGTCAATTTTCTAGGTGCGGTTGGAAAAAAACGTACGAATCTCATAATTGTACTTTCTTCAACATGTGGGGTGTCATTTTATTCTAGAAAATTTCCGAGTTAGAAAATATCTCTTATTTTCAATACGGATGACTTTGGATATTCTGGACATTCGAAGCTGATGAGAAACAAACGCAGGTGTCATAGTTGTACTGTGTGAATGACATATTCTTCATAAATTATTCTTACTTCACGTGTTTCGTTCTCAATCAATTGAACGTGTTTCGAACTGCATCAAAAGTTCATGTGTTGTGACCACTTGTGAACGTTGGCAAGTCTTGTTATAAGAGTTAACACTTTGTAAAATAACACTTGACTAAAGGGAATTCTCAAGATACAAGCTTAAACCTAAATATTTCGTAAACGTATGGCTCGACTAGCAAATTTATGTGGTTGAATTGTTACAATGTAATCCACATTGTATCGTGGTATAATAGCGATTTTTCTGCATTATTCATCATTCAGTTACACAATACTATAATTTCCAACATATTCCATTCCATAGCCTGTCGTACTGAGACCACATGACTGCGAGCTGATTGAATTTCAAGGAGAAATTAAGCTTTTTGTCTTTATAAGTATTACTTGCTATAAATACTTTGAAATGTGTGTGATTAAAAGCTAAAAAATATTCCACTAATAATGATAAAATTCAATATTTATCTCCGCGAGTTTATTACGAATCTTTTCGTTGTTTCTGCTCTACCATTAGACCACCAAATATAAAAGCTTCTTTTATTCTACGTTCTATTTGTTAAACAAATGTGACGTGTCATTCGCGGCTCCTTCGTCTGTTCGGGATGAACCCTTCTGCGATCTAAACTTGTATTTTAAGAGGCAACAAAAAATAGAACGCCTATTAAATACCCCGCATAAGTCACATAAATATTCCAATGAAACACCTCATTCGTATAATTTCATATTTTTGTTCAACGCCTTCTGAAAATACGAAATTCTTTATTGATGGTAAAAAAGTATGTTAATTAGAGGAGATTTCTAGATTTAAAATAACAAGTTCTTAAAATATGACCCTGAATCTGGAATGCTGAGACCAACTAATTACAATAACTTTGTATTTAAATTTCTATGTATCTTATTAATACGTTTATCTTCATAAATATCCATGTTGGTTCGTAAAAAGTTATCTACTCGTAAAGAATGCATCTAAATTACCATGTTCGTCCCCTGCTATTGCAATCAACAATTAATACTGAATATCGATGCTAACATTTTAAATGAAGAATGAGTTATTATTATTATTGTCTGTGTATCAAAATGAATTCTGTAATTGTGAAGAATAGAAGTGGTACTCTTTTGAAATTAATGTGAATGAATTATAATTAATTTCCCTGAATTTATATAAGTGTACGGGAAGGAAAGAACGAAATAAAGGAAATAGAAAAAAGGCGAGAAAGAAAGAAAGAAGGAAGGAAAGAAAGATGGAAAGTAGGAAGGAAGGAAAGAAGAAAGGTAAGAAAGAAAGAAGAAAGGAAAGAGATTATGAAAGGTAAAGGAAAGAAGGAAATCAGAGAAAATTATTAAATTGATATCTGAGAGAATGAGAGATACTCAATTAAATGCAGTATTAATTGTTATTCTATACTTTATTCTGGAATATTTTTCTTGTTTTGGTGAATTACTTAAATTTCCCATGTATGAAATGCGATGTTTTATTGTGCGATTAACTTAGTCAATCTGTGTGAATAAAACTCAATTTCATTTGAATATCTCAATAAAAGTGATTTGTTTTTTTTTTGTTTTTGTTATATCTATTGATATCTAAACAAAGTTTTTTGTAATATTACTCTATGAGGATGTTGTTTTATGTTGCATTATTACAGCCAAAGGGTTATATCTGGGATCAATATATTTCTAAGAGATGTAATTTATTTATTCTTTATTAATATCACTAGAATTAACTTTTAGTGTTATTCAACCATATTTCATACAATTTTCTTAAATAATTCTTGAATTCCGATTGACATATAAGAATAGTATAAAAAGTGCAAATTATGTGAAATTACGATAGACTATGCACAACACTTCATGCCAATGAGCTTAGAGTATTTTACAGCACTGTTTAAAGTTAAGAAATTATAGGGATATTTATATGTAATTCCTGATTCGAATTTTAAAATATCCATACGATAACTTGCGATGATATCAAAATTCTGTGAGAAAAACAATATTTTTTACAGTAAGAAGCAAATCTTTTTACGGAGAAGTTCAATTTGTTTTTTATTCCCTGGGACGGCTTTGTGAGTCAACAACTTGAGATGTCATTTTAATTCAAAGAATAATAAAATTTATTGAAGTTAAGAACATAAAGAATATTTTTTGTAATGGAAGTCCAAGACGTGTATAATAAAAAATTACGAAATATTTCTTAGCGGCGTAATACATTTTCTCCCCTTACGACTTAGTAGGGATATATTCACCAGTATTAGTCTTCTATTGGTCTGCGAAATATAGAAGCAGTTTCAAGTTTGCCTACGATTGGTCGAACGAAGGTGAGGAGGTTTTGCCCGCGTCGCAGGAGCGTGGCGTTGCAAACCTAACAAATCCAAACTGCTAAGAGCGCGGGACTTGGAATATTTTCGTGGGCCCTTTTAAGATTCCAGGACCGTACTTGTATATGTTCTGTAAAACTCCGTAGTCAATGTTCTGTAAAACCCTCAGTGTCAATGTTTATTTATTGCATCTTAAACGCCAATATTTTCCTTTTTCCTCTCACAATTTATACATATTCCTACACTCTCTATTGAGATGTCGTTTACGATGATAACCTTCTGCAGTGTCAACAAAGTGACAGTGACTTTCTCTTCGCACACTCTCGCCGTATGTATTTCCTCAAACTATTTTTCTATCACAGATTTGTGATTTTTATGTACCAAGCTCATTTTTGCAGGTCATGGAGTATTCAACACTTCAATAGTTCAGGTTTCTTCAACCTATTTTCATTTGTCATTTCTCATCATAATGACACTTTTATTTCATCTCTCTATATACTGAAGAGGGTCTTTCGTGGACAACGGATCCGTTCTGTTATTCTTCCTGTCTTATTATCCGTTCTCCTATTGAACATGAATTGACCATCAAGAATTAAAATTTTATTATAATAAGTGCAAGAATCATTAAAGAATACTTGAATTTTATGGTAAGAAGCGCTGGTGTCGCGACAAAATCCAAAAGGCCCATAATCCAGTAGCGACAAAACCCGAAAAGTCAAGAAGAAGAAACTTCCGGCTTATCTCCGGTGAGGAGGGGAAGGGGTGAAGTAATTAGTCTCACACGGCTACTATATTCATGTCTTATTCAGAATTCTCAGTACAACTTCCTAAAAAGTAACCATTAATCTCACATACCTAAGTAACGTATCATTTTTCTTGTCTAAGATACACGAGTAAAATAAAACTCAAACCAAACATTTCTACGGTGCTTAGTTACTGAGATAATCGACAAGTTACTGGAACTATCTTGTGTTCTCCCGACAATGTTGACTTTTACGCG
The DNA here is from genome assembly GCA_002313205.1 of Laupala kohalensis. Taxonomy (NCBI): domain Eukaryota; kingdom Metazoa; phylum Arthropoda; class Insecta; order Orthoptera; family Trigonidiidae; genus Laupala; species Laupala kohalensis. The sequence continues at coordinate 262,153 of NNCF01131295.1, read as the reverse complement.
TTTTATTAGCTTATAAGAAAACATTAAATATATAGTATTTTTATTATTATTAATTTTTGCAAATTTTTCATGAAAATTTGTCATCAAAAACCTTAATACTGAAGGGTTTTCCTACAATATTTCAGCAGATAAATTTAATATAATGAACTCTAAATTTCTGTCCACTCTTAATTATAACGGAAAGTGATATAACTCCACAGCATAGTCGGCAGTACAAGTGTGATTTATTAACTACTTTAACATTCAGAACACACTCAATAACTTTCCGAGAGTTTTTCTCCCGATACAAAAATAAAGTACATTATCCCTGCTAAGAGAATTCATTGCGAGCATAACATAAATAATGACAACATCCTTTGTTTTAAGAGTTAAAATAATTAATAGTTTTATTTCTCGTATAACCATTCAAATCCTCTTACAATTATTAGATTCATGCCAATTAATGGCTTAAGTTGAAATAAATTCAATGAGGTACTATAACTCGGCGTCGAACGCTGTAGCACTTTGAGGACTGATGTTTTATTCTAGAATGGAACAGTGTTTGTATAGATTTCTTCCCAGCGTTCGTCTATTTAAGAATGGTAACTCTACATTAAAAGGAGGTTTAACATTTCCGGAACGTGACGTCGTAGGACTGTGATTCAAATTGTGTGTTGTTCGTCGATCTCACAGGAGTATAATGAGCGGTCACTTAAATTAACTAATAATCTTACATTATTAACAGCAAATGAACTAGAACCTTGACAAATAAAGGAAAAAATTGACCACAACAGATAAAGAAAGGTGTGACAATCCACCTGAGTATCTATACCAGTGTAATTAATTTCTTTGTTACGTTTGTCTGTGCTTTGAATGGTAACCCAACATTAAAAAAAGAGAAAATGATATCTAGGGAACGGGACGTCCTGGAAAGCGTGATTCAAATGATATTTTATTCGTCTATCTCGTACGAGAAAAACGAGTTGTCACGTAATAATGTAAGATTAATGGTTCATTTCATAGCAATATGTACTGGGACTTGGAACTTGAGAATAAAGGAAAGAAATGTCCACAACAGATAAGTAAAGGTGGGACTACCTGTTAGTGCCCTTTCGGAGGATATTTTCCTCGACGCAGGTAAAGGGATTTGGGGTTTTGTCACACACTTTGTCGTTTGGAGTTATGTCGTTTTCCTTTTTTGTCACATCCGAATCGCTAGAATTGTTGAGAATGATCACAAATGTCTAATAGAAAAAGATTTCGAGGCAGTTAAAAAACGTTCATTTTCTAACTTAATTAATTATCAACTTTTTTCATCTGAAATGTCAACATTAATGTATTAAACGTGATAGAGTGATAGAAGTCCAAAATCAAAGCATCTCTGTTAGATCTCGGGCCAGTTTTCGCATAATTTTCCTTCTGTGTATATATATATATATNTATATATATATTGTGTGTGTGTAGAGAGGGAGAGATTAAGCGACACCACTGTCATCTATAAAATAAAAAGGTTTTTAAGATTTTAGAGAAGGAAACAAAACTCACAAATCGGACGAAAAAGTTTCGACTTCCACCTTCTTCAGTCACGTAGTAAATGATCCGAGTCTTGTCTATTCGGACTGTTGACCGACGGCCGTTAGGTGAAATGAAAGAAAAGTAGAAGGTAAATTTTAATTTTAATGATGTACTGTTGTGTATTTAAACCAGGATTGGTAGAGGTTCTTAGGGACCAGATCAAACGTAATTCACGTGTTTTTACATCTAAGAATTGGGAATGTTTGAGGAGAGTTTCCAAAGTCATTTTAGGATTTTCATCATATTTTTTAAAAAATATATAAAAAACATTTTGCCCTAAAGCCCCACGAAAAAAAAATAATTTTACTATGTAATTTAGTCTGACATGAGACAGGTAAAGAAGACATGGATTTATCCGTTTTGTGACGGGAGACCAGATCATAGGTGAATGGCTGATGGCTTTGTGGAGTAATTTGTGGAGGTTATAGACAAGTTGAGGGGGTTTGATGAAGAGGGATTTTGTGGAGGGGTTGGAGGCTATGTTTTGATACAAGTCTTTGAGGGTAGGTTTAATTTTGTCGTTACCTTCAAAACAATGTTGTNTATATATATATATATATATATATATATATATATATATATATATATATATATATATATATATATATATATATATAGTATATAGAAAGTTTTGTAATCATGAAAAAATTCGAGAGCGAGATTTCGACCGAGAAAAATCCGTTTTGGCGATCTCTGATCCTGAAAAAGTAGTTTATGGCGTAACGTCCGTCTGTGCTCTGCGATTCTGAGTAAACGGCTGTATCGTATTTACGGTAGAATTTACTTTTTGTCGATGCACGTGCTCTAATTTATTTACTTTAAAACGAAGGGTACTAAACATGAAGGTCAAAGTACTTTTTTGAATGTTTCTCAAAAACGTCTTCCGACGATTTTGCTAAAATATTCTTTACATAAAATACAATTGGTATGCATTACATCCGCATAAGCAGTATTTCGCTTGAAAGTTCGGTATAGACGCAGTAAAATAATTTGTGTGTGCTACACTTACGCATTAGTTTACTGTTTCATGAAATTTGAATAATATTTAGCAGTGTAAATGGACCAAGCAGACTTTTAATACTTTTCTTAAACTGAAATGAAAGATAGGATAATGATAAAATACATAGGAAGACGGCCAACGCACTGCTGATACGAAAATTCATCAATTTCTGTTTACAACAAAATTACATTTACATATATTTACGATATTTATAAGACTGACATGTTGCTATATGTTTTAAAATAATTTTCTGAATATTTATTTTCCTTCATATTTCAAATAAAATACAGTAACACGTTCACCTAGTGACTTTGAGCGTGAATAGAACATTAGAAGACGACCAAAATGAACCACGCCAGAAATGACCCTGTCACTATATAATTTTTTCTCACTCTAAACTGCAGAAGTATATGAGAAAGTATGTGCAATGGTTTTACACCAATAGTTTTTCAATAAATAGTGGGATAATGACGTTTAGTGAATGTTATGTAGTTTGGTATTGTTTGAGATCTAAATGATTCTTACAGATTCTATGATAGATAGGGCATAAAGAAGAGAGCGTTTCACACGACGTGGGTTGCAACTATCGGAATGAAGTTATCGTTTTGTGTTCGTTGGTTTGTATATTATCTAATTAGAAATAATTACACAATTTGAAAAACTATCTTTTAGAGAACTCGCAAAGAAAATGTCTGAGTGCAGTGAATTTTTTTAATACCGTTACCTCATCCAGGAAATGATCAGAGTAAGACTTCTCTCCTCACACTTCTTACTGTCAGACTTTTCACTTATTTGAACGTTATTGTCACGTCACAAGCAACAAGAATTTAAAATAATTATGTGATATACTGGATACTGGTCTAACATAAAAGTTATTAATAAATAAAATAAATTAATAAAATTAAATTAAAATATTTCAAAAAACGTTAACGTGTAAGGCCAATTGTTTCTTGTTGTTTTCTTTTTCACTATATACAAAGCTTCGGGAATTTTTCCGACTATGTACATCTACATGAAAGAGTTAATGGCAACATTATTTATTGTGAAAAATGTACCTCTTGTTCTAATGCGCTACACTGTATACCTTTCACATGAGTGAACTATTTGTTGTTAACTAACTTTATAGTTTTCTGGTGACAATTGACAGTACATGACCATTTACAAGAACCATGTTTATCCGGTTGTTCATCATTTTTTTCTTTACAATTTTTCTCGACAGCTTGAGAAATGTTTTAAATGCGGTAGTTCGTGTATGACCTATATTTTCAAAAAGTGGATTACATTATTTCGTTCAGTGTACTAATTTTTGGATTAAATAGTACAAGTGGTAATAAAAAAGTATTGGCAATTTGACGTCTAGGTTGCACATCTTAACTGTGCATCACATGACTCTCCACATACGAGAGTTTTCAAGAATCTGTTTTGTAGATATTTTTATTTGGTATGTTTATGTAACATAAATGGTAAATTTTCTCTCTTTAGTGGTTTATTTTTATTACCCTTAACATCGTGATTTTTTTCTTATCAGCATTATTTCCATGCCAGCTTGCTCGGATAAACGAGGTTCTACCAAACATCTAATCTACTATAGTGGTTATTAAACGTATATTTCAGTTATTCCTTTTTATTACAGAAGGGTGTAAGCTAGAATAAAATAATATAAATTTTGCTGAAGTATGAATGTGTTTTTTGCAGGTAATTGTGGTAATTAAGTGCATGTTTCAATTTGAACTCTTGCCCTGGCACGAAGACAGTCTTCGAGAGAAATCACCCTTCTTTCCTCCGAGGATTCTAGGAATTGAGAAAGATCCCCATTATGCAGTCTATGATCTTATTCTACTACTTGTCATCTTTCTTCACAGGTAAGACCAAGACTATGAAGCATGTTATATTATTTTCGCTTTACCTAACGAACTAATTGAGGTATCAACTCTGTTTTTCTCTGTTGCGAAATTAAATACCTAAAAACCACTTTCTGGAGTATTCGATATTTCACCTATTAGTGGGTGAAAAGGGAGTAATTATTTTGTACATTGTTCTGAAAAAGTGTCATATTAATAACACAGAAGAATATTAGAGATAGTACTTGAAAACTGATCTTCCTCTGCCGTGACAATATCCCACCTTTCAAACAGTGATTATATTTCTAAATACCTCTTTGCGTATTCCATATGCATTTTTATCATCATATTGGTTATACCATCGTAATTGGATTTTTTTGTTCCTATTTCCTGTATTATCACCATAATCTCTGTTATTTTGTCTAGTTTGTCACCAACTGCCTAGTTATCCCATTCGTCATCTGTATTATTCCTTGGAAAAATTATTTCCATTAGCACCTTTCCTGTATCAACACAATTCATCGTATTTTTCTCGCCAGTACTAATACTATGCCACACTTGTCTTCTCTTAACCCTTTCCCACACTATTAGGTATGGAAGTCTCCATTAATCATTCCTTCCGTAGGTGTCTTTGAAGGAAGTTTGCTTTTTTCGTTCTTTTATCTTCCTTCTATACTCACGTAAGATTGTTCTATCTCCATCAGAGCAATATCTTCATGTTGTCTTTTCGCTCTCACGCTGTAACTTCGTCTTCGCTTCGACCCGTTTCCGCTTCAACGCAATCAACTTCTTATTCCACCATATCTGTCCCCTTCTCCCTACGTCTCTTTTTCGAGGAGCATGTTTAAAAGTTACGCACAAAACACTTGTCTGATAGTTATAAATGCACTCATATACATCTACCAAAGCACAACTTACTGATTACCCTTCCAATTCCTACCGAAAGTCATTCCATCTTATTTTCTGAAAATTCTGTCCAAGTTGTAGATCTTCCTTTTGTCACCTCACCAACCTCAAATTCAATCTCCAAATAGTCCGACGTCACGCCAGCCAACAGTCTCCATCCATTCATGTTTTCCTTACGTATATTCTTTGTCCATGTTGTATCTACTACTGATTGATCTCTCTCACAGATGAAGGTGTTCTTTCCAAAATTATTCTCTACCTCTAAACCAAAGTTAAATGTTAGATTCTGAAGCCATATCCCATTGTACTTCCTCGCAAGTCTAGTGATATCGAGTCTCTTCATGGTGTAGTTGTACTTCTGTGATTAAAAATATATCCTCTGCTTCGCCATCAAGTATGGTCGCAATTTATATCAGCTCTTCTTTTACATCTGATGTTCAGAAAAGGTTCTTCATTTCCAGTTGATCGAAAAATGGTCAATTTCACTGTCAAAAAGACTGGAAATTTTTTTCAGGAAATACCCAGGAAACCATGTTCATCGTTTTATGTGGCAATAATGTTACTCCTACAAGTTAATTTGCAGTTCGCGATTTACAAAGAATTCTCCATTTAATTTCACCATGTCCGTGTTTACCGATCACTTCTAAGTTTGTAATTCGGACGTGGGCGTTGTATCTCCGATAAAAGCGACATCTTTTTACTTTACCTCGTTAACAGTGTGTTCTAATTACGTATAGAATTGATTTTTTAATTCCAGATCCGCCACCTCCATTGTTGTATAACTTCACATCACTCTGAAGTTCCTGATCTTTCCTTGGAAACGGACTGTTATTAATCTTTCTGACGCCAGTTCCCATTCGATGAAAGTTTTCCATTTTCTTTCTTTGTACTAATACCACACTTTCTCTCTATTCATCTAACTGGACATACTAATTTCACCAAATCACTCGGTCGAAGAATATCTCCCTTTTCTCGCTAAAAGTGGTTATAAATCTAATTGTCTGGTTTTTGCTTGGATAATAAGTAGATTTTAAAGGAAATGCGTTCTCGAGTACCATGATGGGGCTGCCACCAGTAGGCCTAAGCATTGGCCTTCGACTTTCGATGTTTTCAGCCAACAATGGCATTTTCTCACTTTCCTCGGTTGTAGATGTTCTGCTATCGCTATCTTACCAGTTATCGGTTATCATATTCTCAATCTGTAATTACAGGGGGTTCGAGGGTGGGCTAAGATTGGCATTTGACTCGCAAAGGCTCTGTATTTAACATTTTCAGCACTTACCCCCTGATTTATTCATAAAACTTGTTATATTCTGCCCTGGAAAAGGGAGAGAGATCTGATGAAAGTTATAGTAATATTACTCTTGGTAAGTGATAACGACGCCAATGCGTTTGATCAGTCCATGCCGGAGAGCCGTTATGGAGTGAGTGAGAAATGTATTGCTTACGAGGTGCCGGGTCTCCCCAACGATGTAAGCAAATCTCTCAAAGCGTGGTGAGTTTATTATTATTTAAACAAATATGTGTGAAATATTGAGCAAATTATACAAAATAGTGAAATATTATTTCACAGTTCATCCCGTATCTGAACTGTCATTCTGGGATTCATTTTCTTATCGCATCCCTGTTACATATCCCTCTCCTTTACTTCACTCGTGCCTTGCATCTCGTATCATTCTTGTATTTCGTGATGAGTTTGTCTGATGACAGAGTGAGTCTGGAGAGGGTGTGACCGATGCGAGACCAGGTTTCCGCCATTTTTTAGTCATATTGGAGCGAATGTTATTAAATTTATATGAATTTCTAAAAATCTTTGAATAAATTTGTGTAAATACTTTTGCATGTTTAAAAAAATCAAACTACACATAAGTAATTAATCTTTTTCTTAACAGAGTTTACGTGTGTATACTTGAATAATGTGACATTTAGTCATACTCGTAATGTATTCACTGTGTCTGACGACTATCATACCGCACTCTGACGTGCCGAAGCTTCAACCTGTGTCCGGCTCATTTGCACTGCTCACTGAGAGGGAAGTCTACGTTACCACGGCTAAGATGCAGGTTTCAGCACATTGCTTTGCATTTTAATTCTTCTCTTTCAAGAGTTGTTATCAAAAGGGATAGGGCTTATTTTTATTTTCGTTCTCTGGCCGTTCATCTACTATTAATCTGCTTGGAAGATGCTTTGTGCTTATGGAGTATGATCTCAAGTTCTTAGCTTATGAGTCGTAGCTTATGAGGATGTCAGTAAAACAAAGATTTTTCAATTGACTGTCATCTACATTGACACCCTTATGGTCCCAGTGAATTTCTCTGGAACAGTCTTACATTGCTATTATGTCGTCATATCGAACACCTCTCTTATGGTTTCGTCTTATCAAACACCTCTCGGGACTAGGTAACTCATTTTTCCTGACCGATTGTATGTTGACGTGTAGGGACCGTGATCATTGGTGTGATAGATCACGTTCGGCTTGTTCACGTGACCCTTACGCCATGAACCCACAATCAATTCATGACTTTCGTGATTTTATTATCTGTTACAATTTCTCTGTGACCTTTTTTTCTGTGAATTTCTAGATTCCCTCGTGAACTGAATGATTTTTATACAATAGCTTAACGCATTTGTGTTGTAATTTGTAGTCGCATCTGATACTTTTCTGAATATCCTATGATGAGTCTAAATGTTATTTTTTGTTCCCGGAACGAGGGCTGATTTCTGGGCTCTGCTTAAGGGGTGATTTTTATTATTGTGAAATAATTTTCCCATGGTCACCCATTGTCTGCTTACTAGTTTGCTTTTCAGCTTCTTTAACACCACGTCTCGTGTATCTTCCACTGAAACAAGTTTCCCCTCGATGTATGTTGGTTATTCTTTTCTTCCCTCTAGATCGCTCATTGTTGGTTCAATCTTCTCTAACGCACATTCTCTCCATTTTCTCTCTTCATAGGGTTTCTGTTTGGCCACAGAAGCTGTTCAGAAATGACACATCCGCTAATCATTTGCTCAGGTCAAGGCGTCATGAGATTCATTTTTTATAATTACTGTGTTTTTCTATTTTCAATTTCTGTGCATATATATTTCTGAAGGTTGTACAATGGTTTTCATCAGTCTGTACCTGTTGGTTACGGTCACCCATTCCCGAAGGTGCCGATGTGCAAATTGTCCGTTTGTGTCATTGATCCTTGCAGTAGCTTGTTCAATAATAGTTTATTATGCGTATTAAGCTTACATTATTATATAAAATATATAATATATTATCATACTTTATTGTACATGGCGTGTTATACATATATTTGACCGCTATACTATAATAGTGCACCGACAGCGGTGGTCTAGTGGTAGCGTCTTCGCTACACTAATAAACCGTATGTACCCCGTCTTCCGAACATCTCTTATTCTCAATTCCCTTTACCAAGTCCAACGGTTAGATGGAAGAATAGACCTCATGGCCTGAACCTCGACAAAAGGTTTGAAATAAAATAATTACAATAATCTAATATATATTAATATGTGTAATTTTAAATGAACACTGTGATAATGATAAATGACAATTTTATGACTGGACATACTTTTTATCTTTGCTGAATGCGCCTCTAATACTACGGCTCTGAAAAAATTGCTGAATTTATGACAAGTGTTACGTAAGGGTGATGTCTTTCCCCGTGTCGCTTTGTCGTATGTGAAATACTCATTTAATGTGATCTGTTATGTAGGCGAAGTTGGTGTATGATACAAATCCTTTAGACTTAAAATAATTAGATTTTTCTTTTTCATTGACAAGGTTTATGCTGAAGTCAATGGGACTGTGGAAAAGCTCTGAGGAAAATGATCTTCAGCTTGAAGAAGGAGACCATTTTTTTCTGATGGAGGGAGGTGTTCTGGAATCGCAGCAAGTGCCTTTTACCTCTGCTGAAGAGGGTGGAGAGGAGCGTGGAGGGACACTGCGACGTAGAAGGTGAGGATTTTCACTTGAAGCTAAAAGCATTACATGAGAGCACATTTTCGGCGAACGAAAAAGACAAGCTACTGTAGCACAAATTTTTACATCATGGTAATGTCTTGCAAAAATTAAATACAAGATGTGATCACTAGTATCAGTTCAAGGGTAGTTATTCTTAAGTCATGAAGTTTTTTAAGGCAAACAAAAAAATACAGCAACTGAACCTGTACAAATTTTGATATATGCAAATGTCTAAAAACTACACGTTTCAACATCGAGGAGTATCGATAAGAAGTTATCGATAAGAACCGCATTGTCCAAGGCACCACAGCGCACAGGACGTCTGTTTGCACCAACACCCTTATGTTTATTGCTTCTGATATGTACACACGTCATCACCGTTGATTCGTGCAACTGTTGATATCTTTGAACATATTTGGCAGTACATTCGGTGTAGCTGCCGGACAGTTTTCATCGGCATTGGGTGGATACAATATGATACACCCCAACCCGACGGATGAGCAGAAAATTTCCTCCGGGGAGGGCGGTATTCCCAAAATGTGGTTGATCGAAATGAATATGTACTTCATTATTCAAGGATCAATTTAATGCTGATAGGAAACTGTTGTTGTGTTACTTTTTATGGCAGAACTAAATGTTTTAAACGTTTAAGTCTCTTTAAAGAAATCGTTTGCGTCTTTTCTTGGACCCTCGCGTTAACTTACTTGTTACGCATTTATCCATTAATAATAATATAAATAATTGTATATATTGCATTAAAATTTCTAGCAGATTCCATTATTTATCTTATTGATAATCCTTTTCCTGGTTCTGAAAGATTTTCGCAACTGAGTTGTAATAGGAAAAACTAGGATGATTTGTCGTGGAGAAAGTTGGCGAATAAGGTGACGTCACATAGTGATTAACTGATGACAAAGGAAAAACACTGGGGCCACAGATTGGGTGAAGAATCATTAGGGACAAACTACCACCTACACAACGCAACTTGATCTTTGATTTTTTAAATTTTATATGGGCAAGAACTTCTGTATCCAACTGAATCATTCCAGGACTTTCTTCCCTTTCTCTGCGTCTATTTCCCTTTCTACTTACTCTCCTATTTGTCTCGATGGTAAGGCTACATCCTGTTGCTAGTGCACTTCCGAGCCTGTGCCCTTCCGAGCCAGTACCATGAGAGGTGGGCGTTATCTGCTATAATCAACATATTTTCTTCAGCAAACCAATTTTCTAACAATACTCCAACAGATACTCTTTGTCTCTTGTTCTTTGTTTATCGTTCATTTGCATGTAATGTGCCAATTCTCCTGTATTAGACAAATTATTCCGTCCTCTCTGGTCATTAAATTTGGCAATCCCATTGGATGTGTTCTATTATCTCTTCTGCTTTTCTGCAAGTGCATCTTCCGGAAACTTTTTTCCATTTTTTTTTTGGTGGGGCTTTAGGGCTCGTCAACATCAACGGTCATTAGAGCCCTTGCAAGTAGGGAAAAATGCAGTTTCGCACCGTAGAGAAGAGCCGTAGTGACTCTTCCCCGTGTCACACGGGGAAGACTTTTTTCCAATGCTATACCAATACATGTTATCTCATGCCCCATTAGTATTGTTTCTTAGAAGCGGAATCTTGGACAGTTCCCACCCGGTGATCCGAATCCGACTATTTTGTCTGCGGCATATTTAACTCGAGCACGTTTCTTCATACTACAATTGTGGAAAACCCTCGTTGCTATTGCTATTTGAGATATCATGGAGAATTTTAATGCGGTAGTTTCCCCTTGCACTCCGCGTCGTATAAAGTTGAACGATGTACGGTCCATCCGCTTTTAGCGACGATTTTTTGGCCCAGAGACGATAGGATGCTCGGATTTTTTACCTACCCGTCTACCGTCCGAGGAGAGTTGGTAGAGGCTGACTCCTTATCCCTGCAGTCGCTCGGTCGCTATGCCCTCGCCCCTGAAGTAGGGTTCACTACAGGTGAGGTTTCTTAATATTTGTAAATGAGAAATGTAGCGCGCTATTAAATCTTATCCATTCGTACATGGGGAGATAGGGGGTGGATGGTGAGGTAGTAGATGGGATGGTTAGCTGGGTTTACCAACACCGTGACCCACGTGAAGGTGTTAGTAGGAGCAGTAAGTAACAGTAGAAGTTAGTGATACTCGAAATAGTAGGAAGTGGATAGAAGAAACAGGGTTCGCTATCCAATTGTCACAGCTATAGATGAACTGGGACACTGAAGCAAACAATTTTTTCTGGCCCCAGCGGAATTGAACCCAGAGTGACTCAGTTACAAGAAAGCGCTCTAGCCCTGAGCTACAAGAGACGCCGCAGGTGAGATTGTCATTGAAGTACAAGACTGTGTTATCGCTTCCTACCCCTTCTACTAGAAAATAAAACTTTCTAGAAAATAATACCAAATACATGGTCCTACAATAAAATGGATGCATGCCCTGTCCAACATTTATATGACTCATTTACAATTGTAAATTGGAAATTGAATGTCTGGTTGTGTGTGGGTGTAATTTTTCTATGAATAGCCTTAATTACTATGAATTATGAATCAAAACGTTTCGCCTTCTTTTTATTGGTGGTTATATTTTTATTGACCTTGACGACGAACTTCATAGTTCTTAGAAGATCAAGAATCAATGGCGCCCCTAACTTGAGGGCTAATGTAGCACTAATTTTTTTGTTGCAGACCGGGAAGTTACCGAGGTGAACACTTTTCAACCAAAGGTGGTCGTGAACTAGTACTTGCCCACAGTCCTATCTCAGCTGCAAATCTTGGTGCTGGTGATGGAATGGACTTCGTCGAATCGCCACCTGTTGCACCTGAGGGTTCACAGTTAGTAATAGTCAAAGCTCATGCGCAGGCACTCGCTCACAACTTTCCGAAAGTAGTTGCTATGATGTAAGTAAATAAAATTAATATTTAATTCAGTTTATTTATTCACTTCATTTAATACATAATATATTTCATTGAAAATTTTGGATGTGAATAAATAGAGTGATAGTATTTGAATTCGTGTGTGAGACTCAGAGTGAGTGAGAGTTTTCCTTAAACTTACGTGATTTGATATTTCAAATTATTAATTAAATAGAATTGTAAATTTCATATTTTAAAATGCTCTTCCTTTTATCACAAGGACGATGAAGTATGGAGAATCAATTAAACTTTTCTTCAAAGATTTATTGTCTCCATCGAAGAAAGTGAAAGCAGATGTTTATGCCTATATGTTTATGTGTGATTTCTTCAACTTCTTGGTGATTATTTTCGGGTTCGCAGCTTTTGGGGTGAGCTTCAGATTTTTGTTTGAAGTAATCGCAGCGAGAATATAATTAATTCTATTTTTTACGATTCTCAGCCTCAACGAGAAGACGATGGCGGGGTCCTATCGTATCTGGAAGAAAACAAAGTGCCTATTCCATTCCTCATCATGCTAATTCTCCAGTTTGCTTTAATAGTGATTGATCGTGCTCTGTTCTTGCGCAAATACATTTTAGGAAAGCTTATCTTCCAATTTTGCCTAATAGTTGGAGTCCACGTTTGGCTTTTCTTTGTTCTTCCAGCTGTTACAGAGAGGTATGTTTATCAAAAGTAATACTTACTTTTATTACTTACGATTGAGAACTAATAAAAATGAAGTTAAGAAATTACATTTGGGGTTGACGATCCTAGTGTACTTGTCTGACTTTCCGATAAATCATCGATTAATTTCGCTGTTAGATGTACGTTGCAAGCGAGGGTATAGAGTGTGGGAAACATTCCAGAAAACTGATAGATATCCCCGAGAAGTTTATCCCAAAGTTTCTTTGATATGTGATGTAAAAAATCTGAAGTATACTTTATATCATACAAAAGAGCGGGAAACTGACTCTACAAACAAACAACGTTGTCCTGAAAAAAGGCAAATAATGGATGAACCCTATCAGTACATGTACAAAACAAGATAAACAAATGATCAACTCTTCATTGTACAAAATTAGTACATAATAATCCAAATAATTATATAGATATATCTTAGCCTATTGTGCGTTACTACTTAAGTATTCTTATATAATTCTCGATTTAATTGTATACGCGCCGCATCCCACGTACAAATGTAAATTTCTCCTTTAATGCCTCAAGTTACTACCACAGGCAGAAGACAAATTTTGTGATAGGGGACGTCAATAGTCACAGCAGTGTCTAGGGATACGACAACAACAACAACAACAACGGAGAAACCGTGTTGGAATGGGCTGACAACTTCCATTTACACCTTAGCCACGACCCCAAACAGCATCCATCTTTTAACAGTAGCTGATGGCGACTGGGTTTTAACCCGGACTCGATATTTGTCAGCCAGCATGTTGCACAACAGTGTGTAAATAAGTTTGTAACTCCATTTCAAACACTCAGCACCGCTCCATAATGTGTCAACTCTTTTCAGCAGTTGGACCAGTAACTGTCCTATTTTGAAGCAGGTACAATTTCAAAAAAGCAGATTGGCAGAAGTTTAATTCAACACTTGATAGATTGACATCAGACAGTTGTCCAACACCAGTGGTATATGATCAATCCATCATATACAAGGCGTGATATGACAAACTGCTACTCAGCTGGACAAATACTTCTCACTGTTTGAGGAAGATCGATTCAACGAAGATACAATCTCAGCTGGAAGGCTTTCCTCAATTGCAGGAGAGAGATGCCTGGATAAAACTCATGAAAAAAACAGACATATCAAGGAACACGCAAAAAGCTTTGAGGTTTCTAAAACAACTTAGGAACGACGTGATTAAGGGCATAATCCATGCAAATCAAATCGCAAATCAATTTCTCATTAGTGGAAGAACAAGTTACTCTATAAACTAAAAGGAATACAAAATCGGCCGAAGTGAGATAACCGAAACGAATGACCTATGTCGGCTTTTTAACATAAATGAGTTGCAGAAAACGATCCACAGCAGCAAAAATGGCTAAGCAGCCCGGTTACACGATATAACGACAGAACAGATAAAATATTTTGAATAAGCTAAGATGCAGCTACGTTACTAAACTTCTTTGCCTCCCTAAAAATCCCAAAAATATGGAGAAAGTCTCGGGTAATTGCCGTTTTGAAACCTGGTAAAGAATCGACTGACCCTAAAAGCTTCAGACTGATTTCCTTACTCTGCCACGTTTAGGAAGTAATGGAAAGAATGCTACTTAACCGTTTAATGAGTAATCAGAAACAAAGTTACGAAAAATAGTGTTATAAGTCAACTGTGCATATTTTTCGGTTGACTATAACTTTGTTTCTCATTAAAGTGAAAAACGAATACAACACCATTATCTAATTATAATTACTATTATGAGTGTAGTAGAACATTATAGAGCTGTGCAGGGTTTTGCATCTAACTCAGTACATTGAAGACGGATTTGAGACAAAGAAAATTACCGGTGTGGGCTTTGTGGATCTCTCGGCTGCCTATGATACGTTACACCACCGAATACTTCTGCACAAGCTATTCAGAAGAGTTAGATATATGAAGATAAAGATGATAGCTTCGCTTTTTGTTGAATTCCAAGAATGTCGGAGCAAATGGTCTACCCCAAGGCAGTGTACTGGCACTTATACTGTTCAACATATACACAAACGCCCTGCCCCTACCGGCGGGAATCAAAAGTTTTATCTATGCTGACGAACTTGCTACCCAGAATGACAGTATTAATGAAGCGGAGGTTTCGAGAACTAATGCCTTAGCTGGATTGGCACATACTATGTCCCATATTTTTCTAAGACATTCCATCTGCTTAATGCGTAGGCACTGGAAACTTCAAGTGTCCTGGAAAGGGAAATTAAAGTAACATTGCTTCACTCCCAAGTACCTAGGAGTTACATTAGATCGTACACTAATGTACAAGAAACACTGCCAAAATCTGAAGAACAAGGTGTCTGCTAGGAACAATCTTACCTGCTAGGAATACGTAAACTGTCAGGAACCACCTGGGGAATACAACCATGAACACTCAGAACATCAGTTTTGGCCATGTGCTACTCTCCAGGTGAATATGCATGCCCAGTTTGGTACAAGTCAGCTCTCACGAAGCAGGTTGACGTGACTGCCCTTCACTGTAAATTTTTTAAATTGTTGTAAATTTAATATATGACATCAAGTATAATCAGTAAAACACGGGGAAAATAATTTTTTAAATCTTACTTGTAAATTTTGGTTTTTATAGACCAGTAAATTTTGAATTTTATAGACCGGCAAATTTTGATTTTTATAGACCAAAAATCCGTATGAGTCTCAGGAGGAACAGCGTCGACTTGTTCGACGAAGTAAACAAGGTTACGACATCTATTTATTCTCCATGACTACCATTCTATCCTTATATTTAACCAGTTATTCATTATTTAGCATTGCAAATCAAGAAATAAATTGTAAAATAACATCAACATTGCAATTTTGGAAGTTCCGGATTTTTTTCGGAAAATTTTGGAAAATCAAATAATAATAATCTCACTATGATTTGTTTTACTAAGCCTTATTTCACAATACGTTTCATTCACACAAAATAAAATAAGTCTAACTTTATGCAACCTACGTCATGTCCAATTTCTCCATTTGGCACAGCAAGCTAGTTATCATTGAAATGGATATATTTTTTATCATTTCAAAACTTTTTACAGTCATTGTCTCAAATATTATTCTATTACCTACAATTTCATTTCGGTAATTTCTAGCATGTGGTACATGCGCTAATAACAATATGACGTAAGAAACTTTCTTAGTTCAGTATTAGTAATGGAGAAAGGTTTCTCTGGATCTAATTGAACACTATATTTGTGAATTTTATTGCATATATTTTCAAACAACTGAAGAAATAAATTATTTAAATTGCAAAGAAGATTCTAATCGAAGAAATTCTCCAGGTGAAAAACACGAGCCATTAAAATAAGTTTCTTCTTCAGTTCTAAGTAGGGAAGCCTGTTTCCATATCACATTTCTAAATTTTACGGTTCCTGGACTTTGAGATGGAGTACGCCTTACCTGGGGTAAAGGAGGTGACAGTATGAGGATGGAAAGCTTTCGCTTCACATCCCTTGTTCCATATAGGCATGGATTGATACTTGGTTGCTTAGTAGGTGTAATTGCTTGTGGTTTGAATGGAATGCAACTGTAGCTGCACATTTGTTTCACGTTATACAAGTATTCTCAACAAATGGCTCTAAATTAGTAACCGTAGGAGTGATTAAATCTGATTCCTCAGTTATATAGGCTGCTTGCTCGTAAGGGTTGGCCTAAAGTGACTTTGTTTCAGCAACAACACTCAATTCATAAATAATATTGTCTTCTTTCGTTGCATTATTATAATCTGAATCTTCAAGTTCATCTTCACATCCTGTTTGTATTGCTAGAGCAATGTCCAACTCTGTCGATATATTAACTTCTGTCACCCGATCAGTAATATTTACACAGTTCAAGGGAACATGTACACACGTAAAAACACATAAAGAATAACGATTTACACTTGTAATTCAGAAACAGAACCTATAACGATAAACATCTCTCTCTCTCTCTCTCTCTCTCTCAACACTGCTTGAGAAATACCATCTGAACTGACTGAGCAAAGCGCTTCTTGGAATTGATGAAAGAGAGAAATTGGACAATGGGTCTCAGAAGGAACAAACTGGTTTTATCAAATAATAAACATGTGACATTAAAAAATTAAGTAAAATGTTAATAATTCTGTATTTTATTTTGAACCAAACATAAATAAATTTGTAACACAAACATAAATAAATTTGTTACTCTCGAACAGGGCAAATAAGTTGCGCAAAAATGCGTATTCACAAAAATCAGTGGGTAATGCACAGCGAGTTAAAAAAATAATTAATTGGTATTTGTGTGATGAGATTTAGTTGCAAATTTGCGAACTACCTTTTCCATATGCTTTGAATATTACGAGTAACAATTCTCGTTGTGTAAATATGGTACACTATAGATTTATCAGACGAAAACCAGTTTGGGTCATGTAAGAAGGGTTAATGAAAGCTGCAGGGTCGCCACTGGCAGCCTGAAACCTACTCCCATTGACATGATTCATTGACTGGCATTGCCCCTGGTCATATCCGTGCAAATTGTAAGAGGAGGAGAAACAAGTGTGACCACAGTGCTACGGATAAAAACTCCCCTGAATATAAGCAAGCTACGAGTTTTATTATGGGAATTAGAACCTTCTATCAAAATTTGCAAAGAGGAGAAGTAGGAACTATGGAAATTGGAAATTATTTGGAGAAGAATGATATACTTGTAGCCTGTCTACAAGAGATGTACACATGGCGTGGTGAATTGAGATACATATCAATTAGTTATAAAACAGTGAGTAAAAAGAATTCATGGGCTGTGGTGGTAACATGCTGCAGCAAAAATGTCGGTAATGGATTATTTTTTTAGTTCAACCGTTAATGTAGTAATTATAAAGTGTAGAAATGTAGATGTAGCTATTGTAAACGTATATAGTCGATGTGGTGAAAGAATGAAGCAGGATATACTAGTTTTAGAGCAAATTCTTCATAAATTCAATGGAAAAGATGCCAATACAAGGAGCACATTATGGGGAGATAAGAAAACTACTGTAAAAAGAATGCTGCTTGGGAAGTTTATAATAGATAATGGAATAATTATCTACAATGATACTACAGTTACCTTCGAAGGTAATGGAGGAAGCTCAGTTATAGATTTAACTTTGAATACAAGAATGAGGCAACATGAAGTGACGCAATGGAACATGGTATCAGGTATAACAAGCTACAACAGGAGAATATTGATTAAGTTGACAAAGAAGAGTGAATAAAAGATATAATGATCGAAGAAGCGAAATATCACAGAATTAACTGGGGGCAGTTTGATATATAAATGAAAAAGCAATAAAATACATTTAAGAATATAAAAGTAGCAGAGGACGTAGATACAGCCATATATGAGCTACAGGTAAGTATTTTCAACGTGCGTGCGAAGTGCTAAGGAAGTAAGACGAGAAGCGAGCCGAGGCGACAGCGGTGGTGCACAAAAGATTTGTCAGAATTAAAGAGAGCGAGGAATAAAGAGAAGCGCAAAGTGAAGGAAGCGAGAAGGAAGTGCAAAAATATAGTTACCCTACAGGACAATTATCGCAAGGTGAGAGCACAATTGAAGGTAGTAATTCTACAAGCAAAGAAGAAAAGTTGGGAAGAGCTTCTCGAGGAAACTTTCGATAAAACGTATTGGGGAATCGCATACAAATTGAGCGTGGATAAGATAAAAAGAAGACAAACATGGCACGGTGTAGAAGAAAACGGATGTTACACGACGGATTGGAGGAAAACGGGAGAAAAACTACTTGATAAATATTTAACTTTTCGGGAGAGAATAAGATGATGAGGCGCGAAGGAAATGAAGGAATGAGGATGGTACTACCAGAGCAACTAGTGGTGCAAAACCATTACACATACTTTCTCATATACGTTTCTCAGTCTGCACTAGAGAGCGACATTAAAGCATTCTATTTGGAGAGGGATGATTTTTACGTGTTACTCTATATTTTGATCGTCTTCATTTTACCCAATTTGGAAAGTTTATTAAAGAAATAATTTACTACCATTCATATAAAGGGATCTCTAATATACAAATTCTGTTTTTTCGTTTTTGGGGGAGATAAGGTCAGCAAGATTTATATTCTATCTCAAAAGATATATTTATTAATAAATATAAATAAGATATTATTAACGCGAGAACTAAGCCAGCAGACTACATTATAAAATTTAAAAAGGAACTGAAGAGTTCATTATTTGAAATTTCAAAATTATATTAATAAACACTAATCGTATCTATTAAATATTTCGGTTAAATAGGTGATACTGTTTGTTTTATTTACTTCCTGTTATTTCGTAACACACCTTATCATTCTCGTGAAAGAATTCTGTAAGTGTTAAGTCTTTTTACTCAGAATCGCTGCGCACAGACGGACGGACGTTATGGCGTTATGGACGGACGTTTTTCGGAATCAGGGGTCTCCAAAACGGATATTTCTGCAAAAATCGAATTTTTTCACAATCACAATACTTTCTGTATACTACATATATGAGAAAGAAAAAGCAAATAATAGAGAAATTAAAAAGCAAATAATAGAGAAATTAAAAAGCGGCAGAAGTTCAGGATTTGATGGAATAACCCATGAAGTTGTCAATATATAAAATTGAATATATATAAAATTGAAGGAGATATACAATAAATGCATCGCATTTGGATACTTACCAAATGTCTGGATGGTTGGGAAGACTAAATGGTAATAGATAATAATAAATGGAGCCGACAACCAGAAATCATATCGAGCAATTAGTCTGATACCAACTCTGCGATAGGTACTGGATAAATGGATGACAGATTGACCACATATTTGGAGGAAGGACATCTGTTTAACAATAAGCAATGCGGTTTGAGGAAGAGAAGGGGCACCGAATGACGTGAACGGTCTAATAAACGTCATAACGACAAGAGAAGAAAATTATGGTATGTGTTTATTTTTAGATATAGCGGGAGCATTTGACAGTGCAGAATGGGAAATTATATTGATGATATTGCAAGAAAAGAATGTACCAGCGGAAATATAAACCTATTATGATCATGTTTTGAGGAAAGGTACATATACATGAATATTGTGCAAGAGAAAATTATACGCGCGATGTCAGTCGGACATCCGCAAGGCAGCAGTAGTGATTCCGTATTATGGAATATACTAATGGATTAGGTTCTAAATGATTTGCACGGGAAGAATGTAAATTGTGTTGCTTACGGGTAAATTGTGTTGGTTATCTGGTGTTCTTTGTCGTGCGGGAGTCGAAGGCAGCTAGAGAAGAAAGGACAGGAGGAACTCAAGTATGTGAGAAGAGTTGTGTAAAGATGAAATTGAAGATATCAGGAGAAAAAATAGCAATGTTGTTTGGGTGGCCAGTTGAGAAACGACGAGAACCGACAATTTGGTTAGGGCATAGTAACATAAAGGTTGTACGCAAGTTTTAGAACTTAGAAATAGTGATAGACGAAAAAATATTGTTTAGGGACTATCTGAATTACATATTGGAAAAAACAAAAAAGATATATCATGGATTAAAGCGAGTGAGGTGTACAAAATTCAATGTTCGTAATGAACATCTGGTAACGTTGTATGGCAGGTAATATGCTGTGGATTTGATATGTGGGGCCGTAGATGTATACAAAAATTTTGAACAAATATTATGGCAATTGCAACGGTTATGTTTATTAAAATTAAGTGAATGCTATAAAACAGAATCTACTGTTGCATTAGAGGATTTGTTAGAAATACAGATGGAGAAAACTACATTTCTGGAGAAGACTGAAAGAAACTTTGTTTACAATTAATACATTTATTGGTTGACTGATACGACGCAAGCAAAGCGGGCAATGATTCCTCTCCGTTTAGTTCAATAAAAAAAGAGCAAACACGAAAAAATCGGAACAAATATTTCTCTTTTGCAATTTGTTGTACATACTAAGAGTATAAAATCCTGAAAGATCCCCATCGATTCGAGTTTTATATCATGGAAATGTTTGACGGAAAAATCTGAAATTTGAGGTTAGGTTCTAATAGCATCTTCGTTAGAAATTATATAGCAGCCCTAAATTTTGTTTTATATTCTTTGTTATGAAACTCTCTTTAATTTACGTCTTGTATGTATTTTTCGTAAGTCATACCGACTTTTGGTAAATTAGCATTTAAGTTTCAAACATGTGGTTTCAACGTTTTTGGTTTTCCTTCATGTTCCTATTTATTGTGAACCATGGTCTAATTTGCTATATAACCCGGAAGAAAACTTGTAGAGCAACATTGAGCTTTAATATCATATGGAATATGTTGGGTTTTGAATTGAGGTAAATGATATTTATTAATGGCGAGTGCAGCGGGGACGAGTGTCGAGCCGTGCAAGGTTGCGTTCAAGGGTTACCGTAACTCGAAACTTTTCAGACAGCTTTGCATAGTCCTCACACAATACTGACTATACAGGCATACTAAAATCCTCAACCTAAAACCCTCAAACTTGACAACACCAAACCCAACGTGGAACAAAAACAAAAAAGAGACTACAACGAAAGAATGGAAGAAGAAACCCCACAACACAAGTAGAAGGATATGAAATGCATCATAAGCTAGACAATAGAGCCCACCTTCCTCCTTGAGGATAGGGACGGGCACTCAGTGGGGCGAAGTCCGGATCCAAGGAGATGGATTTGTTCTACTGAGTGACCGAAGTGTATCAACACAAGACACACACATAATTAAAAACACCGCTCAATACAAGCCACACACTCAAAAGAAGCCACACAGCTAATTACCCACCTAATTACGTGAAGTACTCGTACAAGGAGAAGAACACGAAGGATACGACACAACGACTCCAGTTAAAGAAGTTCTTAGGTATGGAGTCTACACTCACACATTCAAATTGAAAGAAAAGTCCTCACATAATTTTCACAATATCCCGGTAATAAAGTGCACACACAGGGGTACGGTAATAAAGTGCACACAGAATAGTGTGCCGCCTGGTTCACTTATCTCCTGTATGGGGATGTGTCTCAGGTCATCCGGGGTTTAGGTCTGAGTGGAAATGGTGTACAGTTGTGGAAGGCGAACTGGTGGTGTAGCGGTTAACACCCTTGTGATACAAACAAAATACCCGGGTTCGAGTCTCGGCTGGTCGCCATTTTCACCTGACCGAAAGTCATCACATATATTCTCCACGTGTAGAGTACACGGAAGAAATGTATTTATTCCCTTTCTTCCTGAGCTTTATCACAATTGCAACTTTCATCTGCTGCTATTCCTGAAGCTATGGATACTACCGAGTTAGTGTCATCAATTGAAAAGGGAGAACGGTGTTCGAAAAACTGCGAAAAGATTGTCACTTCCTTGATATTCCGATTTTTGCGAGATTCTCGTAATTCAACGTGCTGCTCACTAGTAACTGCTCTAAAATAGGCAATTTTTAAAAATGACTTCGTCAATTTAGTGCAGTGGGGCATAGCTTGAATCTATCGAGCTATAGAATTATGTGTTAGTCCGCTGCTATGAGTTAGACCTCCTTGAGTTTTTAATAATTTAATTAGATTTTGTTCCATCACCATGTCACTTCAAGTTCCATTCCACTGTTTGTGTTCTCCACACCGCACACGGATAGAATGCGATCCTAGCTGGGCAAAAGTCCAAAAACCGAAGTCAAAATTAAGTGTTTTCAAGCTTACAGATCTTTTCTATAATGTCTAGAAGACTCATCACCCCCCTAGTATCTGAATTATTCGATTTATTTTCACGTATAATTGTACGAGAACATGAGAGTAATAGAATTGATGAAAAATACCATTTTGTCTCTAGTAGCTCTCTAAATGTTTTTACTAAAAATGAATGAACATTACCGCTTGTAAATTTAATAAGGCTTTGTTCAAAGACTTTTACAAATGAAATTGTGTAAGACATCAAGAAACATAATTGTTTTGATATACAAACAATATCATGAAGTTTGCAATACAAAAGCAGAAATCGCAACAACATTTTAGTGCCTTTTTTTAGGGATCCTTAGAGATTTCATATTACATGCAACAATACTTTATGGTTCAAAGATTAAAATACTAAAAAATTAGGAACTACTATGAACCACCCTCTGTGATATGTCTAAAAATATGGTCAAAAGTAAAAAAGTACAAAAATATTAAATTAAACGCATAATTAGGGGTTCTGAATGATTTCTTATTTCGGACAACAATTAATGATAGTGGAAAGAATCGTATACTAAATAATTAGGTGCCACTAAAGTCTACTGTCCAAGATATATCGTCGGTAATAAGGAGAAATATTAGGGAAAAACAATAAAATACAAGAAAGTAAGTTAAGCGCACCAATTATTTTGATAATGTCATATTGAGACAAATGTTTGTTTTAAGATGGAACGAAGGCAATTTTTTTATGGGATGGAATCCGGGTGAATAGTAGGTAGAGTGTGGGCGCTTGGCGTAGCCAGCACAAGGAGGAGGGAGATGAGTCTCGCGTACCTAGAGTACCTAGAATGAACAAGGAGGGAGCCTCGAACGGGGTAAGTCGAAAGTCATAAATCGTCGACGGTCGCATATGTGCGGGTTGAAATCTGAAGAAAAATGTGACACAAGTAATCCCATGAAAAGGGTACCGCGGTAATTGGCAAATATACTGTATGGGTGCGACAAGCAAGGGATCATGCGATAATGATGAAACTTAACGCGTCTTACATGTGAATATCTTCTACATTTAATCAATAAATTTCTACATTTTGTATTGAAACTGTAAAATTAACGTTAGACGTAATACTTGAGTTTTCAGTAGATCTTTACTCTATTTGTATTCCGTATATTTTTTTTCTTTTTATAATTTCAAATATGAATAATAAATTATATTTTTTTTTATTCAAAGTACTAACAATTATATGCATTACTCTCTTAAAACATATTCTGTTAAGTATATTCTTTTAATATTCACTTTTGAACGTATAGGATATTAGTTTAAATTGTGCATTTTTTTTCGCTTCAAAACAAAAACTAAAATCGGTTAATATGAAATTTTGTATGTTTTCCCCCTTTGTATTTACATAATTGTAGCTAAAAGAATCCGTGTACCATGGAGAAAATAAATTGTTTATACATAGGTATCCTCTTTCATCTCGGAGATCTCGAGAACCACGGTTTCCACGTTCTTATCTGTCGTGTTCTTGTATGTTAACATTTCACCTACTTCCCAGCCTACTTCTCAGTGTTATACGTGTATCTTAGCCACACGGGAAATTAACTTTTGATTGAACGGTGTCGGGAGGATTAGTATTTACCTCATCGATCCCAAAATCTGGATAAGACACTAATAATTAACATTTTCGATAATTTTTCTAAATCATCGTCAACACACGCCACCTCAACGGACGATATCTCCATGAGGGATTAATGTGAACTTAAACTACATTGTAGTCTGTTTTTCCTCTCTATTTTGAACGTCAAATGAGTAAAATTTCATCAATAATTACTAAAACAATGCATCAAGGGGTGAAAAAATAGGAAATGGTGATGAGTTCCTGAAATTTTATGTAAACAGCGTTCTTCCTCTGTTTGAAGAACAATTGCGCAACATTTTATCATGCTCGGAATTAAATTGCATAAAAGATCAATTCCGNTAACTATACTTAACATTTGTTGACTATTTTTATTTATTTATTCTGCGCTACAGAGCAACTGAAATAAAAGTAATTAAAAATCATAAAGAATGTTAGAAATAGATGCCATTTATTTTTCATATTGTCCATATATATATATATATATATATATATATATATATATATATATATATATATATATACATACACACACACATACAAATTTTGATATTTGTATTTCACATATCTGACGTGCATTTAGCAGCCCTAAGATCTCAAATTCACCTAAATTTAGAGTACGTAATTGTATTGATGGTTTTGTTCAGCTACAATCCCATTCTATTCCATAGTGCGCCGTATAGTGAAAAACCATTTCTTCGTGAAAGAATCGTAGTCTTCTACTGAGAAAGTGGAGCTTAAATCATTCATCTGTTGGCAATGAATGTGAGCGGACTTGGCATAGAGATACAGTGGCATGAAAAAGAAGGTATCATGCGTCCAACGTAATGTAAATGTGAGTCTCAATCACATACCTTTCTGATGATGTATGCATCTTTAGAAGTTCGATCAACTCCCTGTAAAACTTCCATAAAGCAGCAGTCCTACTCGCCTCTGCAACCGAATTCAACCCATTTGTCCACACATCTCTTTGACATTGTTGAGTGATGAAGGACAGGTACCCCTGCCAAGAAAGAGCTACAGTTTATTTCACAACAACTGCTTCCTAAGATAAACTCCCTCGGCAGAGAGAAACTTTGTGGCGACTTCGGGAGGAAGTTCTAATTCGCTGATATCAGATGTCAAATTTTTCAGTCCGTACTTATGTCACTTAAATGTTTGTATTGTTCTCAGCCATTCAGTTGTAAAGCCATTCTTTGAGATGTTCTCAGGAAATGGTGACCTGGGTAATCTTCCCTCGGATACAAAAAGTGATGTTTTGGGCATAATACACACAATATTCCCCATACAGTGAAACGTAACGAGGTCATCAAGGGTACGTACCGAAATGTCGGCGTTGTCACTAATGATCTTGATGAAAGCTGTCTCATCGATTTTTATATCTGTTTGGGTAACTGCAGTCTTATATTTAATAACTTCATGATATGACACACCAAATTCTAATTTGTTCATTAACATGCATAGCTCCCTACTTTTGAATCTACGGTGCAAATATACCGATAGGGTCAGTAGAGTGGATGGGAGACTAGAGCCCTGTCTAATTAGGTTTGTTAGAGCACTACTTGTCGACGTAATTATGATTTTTTGTGTGGAAGTAAAGTTTGGGTGTTTACGGTTAGTACAAAGGTAACTAAGGAATTCCAATAACAGTGGTGAAAGACGTTCTGGGCCACCTGATGAATCTCTTCGAAAGATTGAAACTGTTCTGTGTCATATAACTTGGACAATATATCTTTCAATACTTCTGTAACACATGTAAGAATTCTTTTCTCCCCATTTTCTTCCTAACACGCTAAAGAGATTCTTAGTTGTATCTTTGAAACACAAGTACTTTTTGTTACGTATTATTTAAATGAAGCTTAGTTTTCACTAGTTAAATAATACATAATGCGGGTATATCACCAAGGCATTACGTATGACTTATTATTATTATTTCGTCATAAAAGTATTTCGTCAACTTATTTCGAAAATGTCTTTGAGACCATGAATTTGGAAAAAAATTATGTTCTCTAAACATTTCAAAAATATCATCTAAAGAAAGCTGAATGATCTCGAATGCATTATCACGAAGATGATCACACACATTCTCAAGTTCCTTTGCCATTGCAATGTCTACTGGCCGTTCTGTTATCCACAGAACATCAAAGGTCGACTGACGAAGGAAATCTCTAAAACATCCTCGGTGATACCGCGCTTTCGCAGCAAGATCAGATTTCGGTGCGTCAGTGCGTCTCGGCTACACGATTAAATACGGAGGTACCAATCAATTCGTGGAGACTTCTCGTGACCCCACCTCATCTGCGCTTCTCCAGTCATTTAAATCAATATAAAACGCGCAATGTAAATATTGAATATGATATTAAAGCTAAGATGTTGATCTGCATGTTTCGTTGCGGGTTATATAGCGAATTAGACCACGGTTCACAATATATAGGAACTAAAAGGAAAAACAAAAACGTTGAAACCACATTTATGAACCTTAAATGCTAATTTACCGGAAATTGGTAAGACTTACGGAAACTACTTACTAGAGCTTCATAATTAAAGAGCGTTTCATAACAAAGAACAAAATAAAATTTAGAGCTGTAGCGTAATTTATAACTGAGATTCAAATGTTAGAACCTAAACCTCAAATTTCAGACTTTTCTGTAAAATATTTCCATGACGTGAAACTCGGATCGATTGATACTCTTAGTATGTACAAGCAACTGCAGAAGAGAAACCATAGTTCCGAATTTTTTTTTTCATATAATCTGCATGCCTGAGCTAGCTACAGAGGAGTAGGAGCCTGACCTATTATTTACATTTGACCACGCTGAAGCCAAGGAGGGTGCAAAGCCAGGAGTGCACTCTGCATTATATTAGAATAGGTTATCAACTAATCGTCAAAATTCTCTCTCTCTATATATATATTATATATA
>NNCF01131295.1:174422-235012 GCA_002313205.1 Laupala kohalensis | reverse complement strand
TGTATTTGAAAAGGTAATTGCGAATATTGAGAAATATCGCTAGGTTTGTTGTATTTGTTTGTAATAACATTTCTTTAGCATGTTTTGCGATGCACTTTGTTCCATTTCTAATGATATCCTAAGAAAAGTAACAATCGAAGTTTCATTTCGTTACGATGGATTATTACATTTCATTGATGCCGTAGAATTGTCGCACGTAGGTCGTATTTGGGCTCATTTTATTGAACCTTTCTCGTTGATTTCAAGTATGATAAAATTATGTTAATAAAACCAAAAATAAAAAATTTGGTATAGAATAGTAGACAACTCTGTACACGAATCATTAACGCAGATAGCGCGGGTCACTGTGATGATGCCGGTTACAGCTTAACACTCATAGATTTACGCCCGGAGTGGGCTACTTTGTAAAAATCTTCAGCACGTCATGCCAGTACCTGCTCGGTGTTTTATCTTTAACAAAAGGAATCCGCCTCTTAGAAACCAATTTTTAGGGTCCAATAATCCCAGTTTGCCGTGAAATTTGTGCTGTGTCGACACCCAAATAGGTGGAAGCTACCGAACAGTATGAAAAAAAATATACATATTAAATTTTTGTCTTGGCAATAAAATAGCATTAATACTAGCAAATAAATTTGAAAAGTTGGTTCGCCATTTTTTGGTACCTCAATATACGAGTTAGAATATTCATACCGTGCCCTGCGCGAGTCCTCGAGGGCTAATGCACGTGCTGCCAACTGTAGAATAGAATACACTCCGTGGAGTTTCACCCTAGCTAGGCTCTAACTTAAGGGGATATCGGCAAATGTGTCGATGATATTCGCAATCTAGTGCTTTCTTAAAGAGCTAACTCACGGTGGTTTACTAGTGTGAAATAGATTGCGGGTATAAATAAAATTGTGAAATTGCACACTTTTGAGTCAAGTATTACGCATTGAAACATTTTTCATTATAGTTTGAGTGTATTAAACACTATGAAATGATGCCATATAGGAAGATACTTGTCGTTTTATATGATTACTTTTATCTGGACATTCTTTCATTTCGTGCGATTTTGCCGTACTAAGGTAAGTGAAGTGTTGTCAGTTTTTTTTAATAGATTTTTTATTGTTACTAATCAATATGTGTTTTGTTGCACATATTTTTACCTAATAAATTTGCTAAAATCTTGAATTTTTATATTGTTTAGAATTCCCTTAACTAAATATTGCAGCAGTTTTTTCTAATCACTTTTTTTTTCAGGTCATTTCAAGAAGCCCTGACACCCCAAATGTGGTATATGGTGAAGTGCTTTTACTTGCTCCTTTCTGCCTATCAGATACGTAGCGGTTACCCGACTCGCATTCTGGGTAATTTTGTGTGCAAGAAATACAACATTATAAATATGATTTTATTCAAAGGGTACGTATTTATTAAACCCATTAAAACTATATAATTTACTATTCTCTACATTCGAACAGAATTAAATGCAAAACAAATTTACTTCACTTCATAATTTGAATTAATTTTTATAGCCAGTTTACTTCAAATTGTGACTTATAGAAAGATTAAAAATACGATTTATCAGTTACTATGAATATAAGATCAATGAAAAAAATAGTGCACTGAACACAGATAATCTTCAAACAAATATCGTTATGTCCGAATGGTTTAAAAAAATTGATTTTATATATTAATTAAAACTTTTTTCAAGATTTGTTGGAAAGAGATTTTGAGATTATTTTAAAAATTAAAATTAAATAAGAGCCCATTAAATCCGAACTAAGCGAGGCTGAACCCTATTCACATTAGCAGTATTGACTGATCACATAATGTTCACTAGTTGTTCGTATTTTTTTTTACTTTGGGACTCGCCAACGTTATGGTGTTAGTTCAAAGGTATATTGTAGGTATTTCGTAGTCCGTGGGATATCGAATGAAGAAATAGTGTTACTATGTGGGTTGGATAGGTAGTGAGTCACACAAATAGAGATATTATCAGGAGTTGTCTCTTCGTGTCTGAGGACCTATATTACATCATCCATTCAAGATGGACACCGACAGTCACAAATGTTTTTCTCCTTAACTCGTGTGTGAATGGTTCTATGAAAAAAATTCTTAGATTCTTATTTATTTGAAATAAAATGAGGGACAAAAAAGTTCATTGCCATTTTTATGATTTATTTTATCTTTAGTGAATTATATTCTATTTCCTTCAGTGGAAGTTTCTGAACGTGTAACTGCTAATTCTCATATGATAATTCTCTTTTTCTTTTTCAAAACAATACATTGATTCCTATATAATTGACACACTATTTCTTATAATGGGCCTCTATACTATCGCATAGACCTCGTTACTCTTACCCGTGTGTGGAACATTAGGAGCAACCCTACAGTACCTTCTGATACCAGCATCTTGTTCTCTCCTGCTTAGAATTGCAGGACCTCCAAACCTGTCCCAATATTCATGCATACATATTCAATACAGAAAACTCCACGTATTATAATACACATTTACAAATACAAACTTGACAAGATAACTTTAATATCTGCGAAATAATTAAAAGTCATCTCTTAAGTCCGAGGGTTCTTTTTCAATGTCATTTAGTCATTATTGTCAGATATCTTCATCGCCACCACAGACACAACTCTGTACACTTTACAAACAGTTCTTCACTTGCAATTTAAAACACACTTTCCGTTCCCAAAACCACATTGTACTACATTAATTTACCTTTCGGATGCACTAGGCATGAAGCTCGTCGGATACTGATTTCCAGACTTCTCCCATCCAAATTGCATCGGTTCAGGGAGTCGAGTGTGTTTACTAACACTGCGCCACTTCAAAACTTGATAATTTTTATTATAATAATATTCTTTACGCCCGGTACCTGAGCACAAAGACATTACCCGGGGTGATTTCTTTTTTATAATACCTCTCTCTCTTGAAACTCACTCTTTATTGAATTTTTTCTGTTATTCCTCTTGGCCTGTGTCTGTCCATCCTCACCGCGTGAAGACGGGCACCATGTACTATCCTATATTACCTTCTGAACATACCTCATTTTCTAAATATAAATATTTTTTGAAACACTTTCTCTGTTTGCAACAGTAGTGGCCAATTTACACCATTTCTGAGTAAGTGCACCATTTCTCTTCATGAGTGTCATTAGTTGACTTCTCTCATGATCATTGATTTCACAGTCATAAAGGATATTATTTACATTTTCCCTCCCGTTCCCACACTTACACTGATCGTCCTGCGCTATCTTCATCCGAAAACGGTATCTCTGATTATCACAATGTCCTGTTAAAATTTCCAAAACTGCTCGCTTTGGTATATTTCTTTGTAACTTTTCTTGGCTGTTACATATTGCATTGAAGTTTTTTCAATTATATTTCAGCCGAAAACCAATTTGACTGCTCTGTCTGCATACATAGTTATTACAGAGCCCTTTTAAAATTTACTTTCTTTCTCTTGTTTTACCATCTTCCTGCCAGCGCCTTTTCATCAACTTGCTTCAGCTGCTGCTCTCGCCTCCACCACGGCGAATCAATCATTCTACCTTCTCATCCCTTACTTTTCATGTTCTTCTCTGATCACGTTACGTAGTACCCCTAATTTTGTAACATACTCCTTGAAATTTTCATACCTCTTTCGTTGCTATCAATGACTTTATATCTCTCATACCCATTATATCTTCTTTCTTTTTAGGGCTCTAATGCCTAGACGTTGGTGAGTCCTATAGCCCCAATTTAAAAAAAATTAAGAAACCTACATACCTCGATCTCTCATTCCTGTAGAAAGGACAAACCCATAGAGCATGAGATATATGCTCTTCCGTTTTCTCACACACAGTCACTCCTTTTTCGCAAAGTCCTCTTCTTAAGTATTTTCCGAAATTTTCGTGGCCATTCAGGAATCCCAGGACATGCGTTTGGCGTAATCTACTTTCTATGTTTTATCGCAAATTTCACTGATTGTGTAACATATTTTCCTTCCTTTTAGTGAGTAAACCCATCGTACTTCCCAACCCTTCAGCAATGCATTCACTAGTTCCTTTCTCCGTCCTTTATGATCTTTTCGCAGATTTTTCCTCTCTAGTTCTATTTCTTATTTGCTCTTCATCTTCATAATTTTATCTTCTGTAGGTACAAATTAAGAGGTAGCACTCCATGCAGTACATTCACGGTGTCCGATGATAGCGTGCGATATCACCTCTCAAACTTGGGAGACATAACCTCTACAACTTTTGATACTCTTCTCCACACGACCATATACGATACGATGGCCGCAGACCATGCACCTATGTCAGAATTAGTTTTACTACCCCCTTGTACAGCTCCACTGCAGCCATGTTGTGTATATCATAGCGATTCAGTCCTACTTTTAGAAGTTATGGTATATCTTTTTTGCCTAACAATATTTTTTTTACTTATATTTTGAATTCTTTGCACGGCGTCTCCTGAACTTCGCCCCGACCGGAATCCATATTGACGATCACTCATCAATCCTGCGGATTCTATGTATTCCTGCAGGTGTCCATGTATCCACTCCTTCAGGATTTTGCCCAAACTGTATAGATATAATTGTGTCTTTGGAGACTGGTGATATTATAGTCAATGAGAATAAATTATTACAATGGTCAGCAAGATTGTGTGGTTTCGAGAAGCTATTATGAGGGAGGAAGAATAAAGGAACAATACTCCTGGAAAATTTCAAATCAATGGGATGGATGAGTAATACGTTTCAAATACAAGTACTCAATTGATGAGAAGTGGACACTATTGTGGATTTTAAGGTAACCCGTTGATTCCTCCAAATTTGATAAGGTAGAAGGTCCTCTGTAGTTGCTGCAGTGTATAAAAACATTTTGTAGCGTGTAGTGGCTTATTATAAATTTAAAAAAACATTGTAAACAAACGATTATAGACACAGCCATGTGTTGTTAGAGCGCCACGGAACACCCAGTATAGCACTGTGACGTCTACTGTACATAAGAAATGACGTGTACTATAACCAGTGTACAATTTGCTTCACTAGGTATACATATCTTCCAATTGTATGAATAACGGCGCCGCCTATATTTGATGAATGTAACTATATACGTGTATTTTGGGATGTAGGCCCCTGGAGACTAAATCGCTGGGAGTAATATTTTGAAACTTGGTGGCAGGGTACTAGAGCCCAACTGGCACCTATATATAAAGACTGGAAAAGAAAATTTGCTACATGGGCATTAGTAAAGAAATTCTCTCCGTGCAAGAGAAACGATTGATTTTGCAAATACGCCCCTAATTTCAAAACGTGTGAAGGAAACCCTTAAAATGTGGTGTCAGGGTGAAAATGCTTAATTGCTCTCATCCTGCATGGATTGGGACGAGTCCGTGATACGGGTCTAATCGGGTGAGATGTGACACGTGTGAGGGAAATGCTACTTTTCCAGTTTACTCCAATAGGGCAAGCCCGGTAAGTGATATCATGAATATATTTGGAAGGGGTGTAGAGACATCAATAGGCGTTCGATAACGTGTTATAACCACGTCGAGATAAAGTGCTTAATTTGGAATAAGGCTCCTAAAGACTATACGCCGTGGACTGCTGAAACGTGGTAGGAGGGTATTAGGTCAAACTAAGTAACAATAAAAAGCCAAAAAACAAAAGAAGGATTTTCACTACAGGATTATTTCTGGGGACAAAATACTGGTAGATATCCAAAATCTTTCCACCTTCTCAATTCACTCTAATGGCACACCAACCGTTTTCCAATATTGTTCCGCCTTGCTCGCAGATTTACCTTCCTCATGCCTACTCTTCAGGTCAGTAGATACAGAGATGAGCAACGGCGATCCCGTTGTTTCCCAATAGCTTCTCCTAAATCAAGCTTAGACACAATCGCCGTCGCCTTTCTTCTCCCATTGTTTTCCGCCATCACGTAGAAATTAGTAAGCCTCCCTTGTTGCGTCTTGTTATCTAAAGAATTTTCCAAACTTGTCATGAACTTTGTTAAATGTTGTTTTTATTATCTTTTCCTTTCCTATTATATGTTCCCAGTGGGCTCTAGTTTGTAATGCCGTTTACCCTTCGTCGATAGCACCTTCCGACAATGACGCGGAAAAGTATGGTCAGAAGACCGACCTGGGAGGTTCCAGATCATAATGGCTTCCTTACTTAAGTGAAACCTTAATGGCTATACAACTCAACGTGAGAAGCTACAGCTCTTAGCGCATCGCAATCCAATATGCAATTTCCTTCAAGAGTCACACCTTTTAACAGAGCACTCTCCCTCTCTGCCAGGATACAACAGCTTCAGATACGATGACACCACGGGAAAGCGAGTAAGAGGTAGAGTGGCAGTGTTTGTTAGAAATACTGTGCTCTCCTCGCCTGTTCTTCTACATACTAAACTTTATTTCCCGTCGACGAAATTTCTCAGAGGCTTCCTTAAGGAATTTAATTCACCAGCTCCCTCAACCATTCCTCCCCCTCGGAGATTTTAACGCCCATAGTACACTGTGGAATTCGAAGAGCGATTACCCTAAAGGCGTGCTACATTGTCTCTTCGAACGTGAAGATTTGTGTATACTGAATACCGGGGAGATGACCCACTTTGCGTTTGCTACAGGTGCATCGACTGCTATAGACCTGTCAGTTTACTCCCCTGAGGTTGCTGATATCTTCCAAATAAATGTAGAAGAAGATATGCGTGGTGGCATCATTTACCGGCTGGTTGTCCTTCGAGGAATGTGTGAATGCATGGCCCAAAAGTGAATTCTCGGAAAGACTGGACTGTACCGCTCTATGGCTGTTTTTAGAGAAACGAGAAGTATCAAAGAAAGGTCAACCATCTGTCCCAGATAATTCATCTCGTCGCTGAAGAATCCATTCCGAAAACATCTATGTTTCCGCGAAGACCTCATGTCCCCTATTGGAACGACGCATGTTATTCCGCCATTTGGGTAAGGCGAAGAAATTTTACAAAATGCTGCAAAAAAACCCTAAAAGATTCTTAATCTACCTTTAAGTTAACTAGAATTCGTAGAGTAACTTTTATTTATTTCCTGCACATGTGTCATGAATGCAACGACGAAATTCCCCCTTACAAAATTATTTATCCGTCATTAGAAATTGCTTTTTGATTGTTGCTATGGATAATCCTTAATACCTTAGCTTAAATTCAGAAGACTTGTCACAGCACTTACGGATTGGTAGACCAGAAAAGTATACTTGTAAACACGTGCGTTATGATCCTATACGTAGCAGAAAATTCACCGTATCTTTAATTTTTGGTGGCTCTAAATATCTCGATGTCGGTAAGCCGTTAAGACCCAATTTAAAAATTCTCTCTTTTTGGAACAAATCCTCTCAAACTTTAACACCACTTCTTTAATAATTCGTATTTAATTCCTGGGTAACTTGTACAAAATTAACTGGAGAATTTATAACTATAGAATACTAGAATACATAACGAAGCAAATGCAATACAAACAACTCAAAATTAATAACTTCGCCCCTAGTGGGGCAATTTTCTCCAAATATCACATCCAGGCTGTCATAATAGTATCTTTACGAACAATAACAATTAAAAAGCACGTATATTCTAACAGAACCTTTTTCCAACGCCTTTTACAGGGCTCTGGTACAGCGTTTCCTCACCCGTTATGTTTGTATCTCATCCTCCAACACTTGATTCCTTTGAACCCGGTACCTGACCACAAAGACATTACCTGGGGTGATTTTTGTATAATGTCCGCTCTCACTTCCAACTCACACTTAATCTTCCAAGACTTGATAGTGCACCCTTAAGATACGAAGTGGATATTCGCACTACTTGTGAAAATATGGAACCCGCTGAGGGTATACTATTTCCCCAAGTCGTCTTAATTGCGATACACTGCGTCGTTGATATCTAGGTTGATATCATTTTGGGATAAAAAAGACAATATACAACAGTCTTATTTCCGAGTAGGATCTTTTGAGTCCTATTTTCTGTTAAAGTAAGTCATTTTTAATAGATAGAATCAAATGTTACGTTCACACTGCGAAGTGCTCAGTAGGTTAAATTCCACTTGAGTTTTTATGTCACTCCATACGGGTTTGTTTATCAAATTTTCGAACTTAAGTTTATCAGCCCTTAATATATATGGTGATAAAGAAAATTGTATTACGCGTAACTTTTTTCTGTCTTTTTGTGCATATCCTTCCGCGCAATACAACAATGACTTAAATTTCGTCTCTCTTGGGATATAAATTGTTCGGTTAGTCTATCCTCTTGTTTAAATTTTTCTACGGAACCAAGTGATGCCAAAGTAACAATATCTTCTTTCTCTGAAGTCTAGAAATCCTTCTACGAAGATAGCTTTCCTTAATTGTTGAAGGACCCGGTAATTTCAGTCAGAAAGTTCATGAAGACCTCATTACGCAGTACATTTACCTATAAATATTACATCTAAATGGAAATGAAAATATACGTTTAAGTCCTCAATACACTTTTTTTAATTGGATTTTCTGAATTTTAAAATGTTTATATTGGAGTTTCTAAATACTATTAGAGAATAACATCGTCCACTAAAGTATGGGAGTCAATCCGAGAGATATCTGGAAGGTATTCTCGAGTCCCAATTATAAGGGTCAGGTATTCACGAACAACAGAGATAGCTAAATACTTTGCTGATCTAACATCTACAGCAAACTGTGATCCTGATTTCGCGAGGAAAACGGAAATAGAGAGTACCTCCCTGGACTTCCGTTCTACCAACTGGGAACTCTACAACTCTTTCTTTTCTATGTGGGAACTTGAGCTAGCTTTAGCGACAACCCCCGACACTGTTCCTGACCCTGATTCCATTTACTATGAGATGCTCACAGAAGTGTCTAGAATCGGAAGAATATCTTCTGGATATCTTTAATCTTTCATGGTCCGAAAGAGTATTCTCTAATTCCTGGAAGGAGGCAAAGCTTATCCCTCTATTAAAACCAGGAATGGACAAAACGGCTATCAGTAGTTATCGAAGTATCGCCTTGACGAGCTGCGTCGGTAAAACTCTGGAGAGAATTATCAACCGACGACTCATCTGGTATCTTGAAAGGCTTGACCTGCTGAGTCGATCTCAGTGTGGTTTCAGGAAATTCCATTCAACCCTGGACAATTTACTGCTCCTGGAAACAGCAATTCAAGATGCTTTTATCCGAAGACAAAACGTCATCGGAATATTCTTTGACATCGAGAAAGCTTACGATAATACTTGGCGTCATGGCATTTTAAAACAACTCTGTGCCTCGGGATTTAGAGGACATCTTCCTCTGAAGTTACAGTACTTTTTAGATCATCTTTCCTTCCGATACAGATTTGGAAGAAACACCTCGAATCTTCTTCAAGAGAACGGTGTTCCTCAGGGCTCAGTCCTGATTGTGACCTTATTTGCAGTGGCCATTAACAGCATAACATCCGCTGTAAAGAATCCTGTCCAACACACGACGACTCTTTGTCCACGACTTTTGCTCACCGCAGTGTCACAGGTGCGGAGCGACAAATCCAACTTGTCCTCAATAGATTATACCACTGGTCAAAGACGAGCAGCTTCGTTTCTCTGTTGAAAAAACACGCTGTTCTTTTCAGTAGGAGACTTAGTCTACCAGAACCTCACCTTGCCCTGGGGGACAACGTTCTAAAATTCTATCCTTATGTAAAATTCTTAGGTCTAAACTTCGATCAGAGAATTAATTGGATTGAACAACTTATTAATCTAAGAGCTATAACACCTAAGTCTCTGAATCTTTTGAAGTGCCTGAGTAGCAAGGAATAGGGTGCTGATCGCTCCTCCATGCTCCAGTTTTATTGAGCGTCCATTAGATCTCGGTTCACCTATGGTTCCAGCTGATAAGCTGATCCAGAACATACATGATGTGCTTTCTTCCTTCCAAAGTGACGGAAGTAACAATGTTTTGCTGGATTCCCGGACACGTGGAATCAGAGGAAATAAGGAAGTAGACGTTACCGCGAAGGCGGCATGCCTCAAGAGTTGCGTGGTATTCTTTAGTATTCCACAAAGGGATCTTATAAATTCCATCAAGACATGAATTCTGGGTGAATGGGATAATGAGTGGTTGGCTGTTGAAGGGAATAAGCTCCAACTTATCAAATCCTCTGTTAAGTCATGGATCAGTTCCTGTAGTTCAGCCAGGCGCGACGAGATCTTGCTGACCCACTTGCGCATAGGACATTGTCCTGTTACTCATCGGTATCTCTTGCTGCTTGATGATGAACCTGTCTGTGAGGAGTGTAGCTCTTCTCTGACAGTGCGTAACTGATTGCAGAAAATACTCGAGAATACGTGGACAAATCGGTCTGCAGGCAGATTTAGTAACAATTCTCGGAAATGAAACTGATGATGTTCGTAAACTATTGAGTTTTATAAGTATATCGGGGCTCCTCCTACAAGTTCTCGGGAGGGTTTAAATTTGCATTCTTCTTTTCTCTTCCCACATTTTTTCTTTTTATTCTTCCTTTTCGTAGTTTCAAAATTCTGATTTTCAGATTTTATTTCAGTTTCGATATAATGTATTTGTTGAAGTCAGGATTGTTTTTTAGTGGGTATGGTCGAGATATTCGGCGAGTCCCACACACGGGGAAGAGTCACTACGACTCTTTCTTGTGGTGCGAAACTGCATTTTCCCCCACTTGCAAGGGTTGTAATGACCTTGATGTTGACGAGTCCTAAAACCCCACAAAAAAACTTTTGTTGCTAGGACATTTGATATATATCGGGACGATTTGAAAAAAAAATTTACATAATTGCATTTTTTGAAATTATGTGACTCAAAATGTAAAACTCTGTAACACGAAAAACATTTATTCAGTATTACCCCTTCTTTACCGAGTCGATAAAGTACGTTTCAGTGTTGTTCTTCTGTTTCCGTCGACGTGTACTACAACTTTCTATGAGTCACTGGATAGATCCGAAAACCATTGTGGGTAATTATCTAAATAAAATATTAATTCCACAATAGTTCAGGCAAAGGCTCGAAAAAGTCGAAAAAAATTTAAGGAAGTAAGGCGTAGTTAAATCGTGTAAAATACGAAAATCGTAGACCCTCAACGTCTTTAGAAGGATCGTAGAGTTGGTCAATTTTTTTGCAATAAACCCTCAAAGTATAAAATTTGCGATTCTTTTTGATCTAGTGACTCAGGCATGGACCCTAGACAAAAAAGTAAACGAACGAGTTGTTGGTCTGACAAAAACCTATAAAATAAGGTAGTACTGGTTCAAACCCGTTAATTTGTTAATGCAAAAAACGCAGAAAATCAGTTGTTGCTTTTTTTTAATGATTGCAAAGATCAATTCATCGTCTTTATGGTTCTAAAAGGAAGATCTTGCAATGACAAAAATATAACAATGCGCTCTGTACAGTAATTATTTATTATTTTCAATGTCAAAAGAGAAGTCTTTGTTATTTAACAATCCTCCGCAATTAGTTGTAAGAAATACTAATTTTGTCAGCTTCATGTCTCACATATTACACAAATATAACGAAGTTTTCTTTGTCCAATAGGAGTTGATTTAGCAATTTTTTTTATCAAGAACTAATTGAGCTTTTGTTTACAACTAGTATGAAATTAACCGATAGTTAATAAGTTGTATTATTTGTTACTAGTAATTTTGTGATCAACACTAAATTGTTTAAAAACGTTGTTCAGTGTAGCAATAAAGCACTTGTAAATGATACAACTCTATCTGAGTCCCCGAGGTTTTGCTCACGATGAGTTTTGTAATATGTCTGCAACGTTATTCTTTCTTACATTCCCATTGATATCCTGTGAGAATGTTGGAAAGTTGATGGGTTTGGTGTGTATCGTGTGTCCCTTATTTTCTCTGATTAATGGGGGAAAAAAGTTTTTAAGAAACACCAATTTCCTATTTCACTCCCCGAGGGGTGAATTTTAGCAGTAATTTGTGTGGGCATTTTCGATATTTTTTCGCCTTACTCTAGTCCCAGCCTAGGGCGTCGTGCACCTCATGTAGTATGAGAGGTACATCATGTGATTGGGAATACAATTATTCATCTCAGAATACACAAAAACCCAGGACTCAACACTAAAATGGGTCGTTTATGTCTTGCCCTTCCCACCCAGCTCTAAGCATATCTGCCTCTATGTGATCTCAACTTGAACTTAACGGCATTGGTAGTTTGAAAATCTTATCAACCCTAAAACTATTGATCCGATGATATTTTCAATTTTTTATTTCAAAATTAGTTTTCAATTATTTTTCACTTAGATCTAACACTGATTGTCTTGAGATATTTTTAGAAGACACTAAATATGCGTATATTGTTATAGGCAATCACTATATCTTGACAGGTTATTCTGATTTGATTCATAGTAAGCAAGAACCAAATAAAAGTCATAGAATCCAGAAGTAACACTTTATTAATTTTTTCATTGTTGCATGGTCGACGTTTCGACGCTGTTTAGCATCATCATCAGGGGTACTAAAATTTGTATTCAAAGATGAAGTACATTGGAATTACAAGATAGTATAAAATAATTTGAGAATAATAATAAACCAGTTCTAAAATATATTATAGACAATATGTCACGTCATTAAGTATATTATAAAAATTCATTAACTAAGTGACGAATTACAAAGATTTTAAAATTATATACTCATTCAAACATTCGTATGTTATTAACAAACATCACATTCCTGCATTTCATAGTGTTCCAATTATTCCATCCAAATAATAATCTTTAAATTTCAAATCATTACAAACATTATATTAGCTGGAATAAGTTCACCTTGCCCACAACCATTCACAAAAGCTACATGATTACAAATAAGACTGCTAGAAGTGTGTAAGTAAGTAATTGTTGGTATATAATTAGTGCCAACACTTAAGAGGAATATAGGTACCAACTTTTCAAAATTACGTATTTTATCTTATGACTATTAAATTCATGACTTGGTACACAGTAATTTTTCAAAAATCAATGTAAATTAACAAAATAAAATATATTCATATTCATTAGAAAATAGATTTGTTTCAACTTGAGAGTTGACATTAGATGTGGTTTTGATATGAATGGATTCTGAAACCTGATGTTTAAATGTATGAATTTTACAGTCAATATTTTTTTGTTTTTTTAAAATTCATTCTATGTCCATTCTTAATACAATGTTTAAAGTTCCGTTCGAGTTTACTTAAACCGTTCAAGTTTAAGAATATGTTTATTAATTCTAGTACAAAACATACGTTTGCTCTGACCAACGCATACAAGGCTGTAGTCCATACATGGGATTTAGTAAATAACATTTCTTTTTCCTATACTAGTTATATATTTATGGTTTCTTACTGCATTATACTGTTCATTACGTTTTGCCATTTCAACATTAATAGACTTACGCCAGAACAACGCTCTCAAATTGTGCAAATTTATTTTGATAAACATGGTTCAGATCGCCGAACTTACAATCCGCTACGTCCATTTTACGTAGATATAAACGTCTATCCGATCAAGTTATTCGGAAAACCATTGATTGTTTTCGCACCACATACACTCTTAGTTGATAATACTCATTCACAAAGACTCTATACAGTGCTCACAGAAGAAGTTATTGCTGCTGTGGAACGTAGTGTTGAGAAGGACCCGAATGAGTGTATTCGCCATCGTGCTCAGCAATTGGAGCTGTGTCCAACAACGTTGTGGAAGATTTTGCGGAAAGATCTTTACTTACGAGCTTACAAGATTCAACTTGTGCAAAAGTTGAAACCCCCTGACTATTATGCGCGCCGTACGTTCGGTGAATTAACCGAAAACAATATTCAGTCTTAAACTCTTTTTCAACGCAAAATTTTGTTTAGCGATGAGGCTCATTTTTGGTTGAACGGCTACGTCGATAAGCAGAATTGCTGAATTTTGAGTGGAGAAAACCCAGAAGACTTTGTTGAGACGCCCTAACACCCATTAAAAGTCACTGTTTGGTGTGCTTAATGGTCAGGT
This sequence comes from Laupala kohalensis, assembly GCA_002313205.1. Taxonomy (NCBI): domain Eukaryota; kingdom Metazoa; phylum Arthropoda; class Insecta; order Orthoptera; family Trigonidiidae; genus Laupala; species Laupala kohalensis. The sequence goes on along the minus strand of NNCF01131295.1, from coordinate 221,033 downwards.
GGAATCATTGGCCCATATTTCTTTAAAGATGATGACGGGCAGAATGTTACCGCCAATGGAGAGCGCTATAGAGCAATGATTGCTGACTTCATCGTTCCTCAGATGAATGGTATTGATGTGGCAGATCTTTGGTTTCAACAAGATGGCGCAACATGCCACTCAGCGCGCGACACCATCAATTTATTGCGGGAAACATTCGATGAGCGCATATTTTCGCGTAATGGACCTGTGAACTGGCCTCTTTGGTCGTGTCATCTCACACCTATGGATTACTTTCTTTGTGAATATGTGAAGTCACTAGTCTACGCCGATAAATCACAGACGGTGGACCAATTGGAGGTCAACATTTGCCGCGTTATTTCCGATACACGGCCCCAGTTGCTCAATAAAGTGGTCGAAAATTGGACTTTCCGATTGCGCTTCATTGGAGCCAGCTCACATGCCCGAAATCATGTTTAAACACTAATGGCTAAAATTATATTTTAAATAAAGCCAACACCATGGCAATGAAATTATTTTTACGTGTTTTATTTCATTTTAAATTTGTATTCCTCTAAAAAAACACCCTTTATTTCTTTCACCTTTCTAATATTGGGTTTTCGAAAGGTAGAGTGTGACAAACTATGCACTTTCTTCATTAACCCATTTATAGTGTTCTTTTTCATGAAAAGAGGGTAATTTGAGTTATAATTAAGTAGCCTTCTCGATGCTGATGGTTCATAATACAAATTGGTGATCATTTTGCCATTAAAATTAGTTATTGATAGATCCAGAAAAATTAATTTGCTTTTCATTTTCTCGCTCAGTAATAAAGTTAATATTATTATGCTAAGTATTAAATACATCATATATAATGAATAATTATGAACATATCATCTACATATCTAAAATTAAGCAATCAATTAAAATTCATCAAACAGTACATATTTCTTCCGTGTACCCTTCACGTGGAGAAGATACGTGATAACTTTCGGTCAGGTGAANACAAGCCGGGAATCGAACCCGGATCTCCAGCTTTGATCACGGGTGTTAACCATTATACCATCCATTCGCCTTCCACAACTGTACACCATTTCCACCCAGACCTAAATCCCGGAAGACATCCCCATACAGGAGATAAGTGAATCAGGCGGCACACAATGCTGTGGGCACTTTATTACCGATTTCACACATACCTACGTACCCACGTGGCCACACGGAAAAAATATGTACATAGCGAACCTTAACACATAGGTACGTGTGAAACCGGTAATAAAGTGCCCACAGCATTGTGTGCCGCGTGGTTCACTTATCTCCTGTATGGGGATGTGTCTCACGTCTTCCGGGGTTTAGGTCTGGGTGGAAATGGTGTACAGTTGTGGAAGGCAAACGGGTGGTGTAGTGGTTAACACCCCTGCGATCAATGCAGGAGTCCCAGGTTCGTTTCTCGGCTCGTCGCCATTTTCACCTGACCGAAAGTTATCATTCATCAAACAGGTTTTCTCAAGGTTCCTAACAAAAGGTTGGATAGAACTCCCCCAGTTAGAACTTTTATTCTGTCTATAGGTTTTACTATTAAATTAAAACCCGGTAGTATTCAAAATGAAACTTAAAATTTTAATAATTTGATCAGTAGGGATCTTAATTATAGTTTTTGCTTTTGGTTCTTCAAGATATGATGTAATCACTTTTAATATCAGACCATTTCAATTACCTAAATAAGAATGTTTGAGGAAAAAATTGGAGAAAAGTTTAAATATAGTTAGGTTTAGAGAAACCTTATATATTTTAATACAGTGTATTGGATTTTTTTAAAATTGGCACACATTTGGTGGTAAATTTAATTGCAATTTCGCTTCATATGGGATAAATAGCCTTTGAATGGACTTTTCTTTAATTTGAAAACAATTCCGTGACTATGGTGCTTTGCAATAACAATTTAACTTTTGTATTGGAAAACTTATAATAATTTTCATTTTTCGGCAGATTTATGTTCGTACCATTCCTATTCGAACTCAGAGCGCTCATGGATTGGGTGTGGACTGATACCTCCATGACTCTATGGGACTGGCTGAAAATGGAAGATATCTTTGCTCACATCTTTGGACTTAAGGTAAGATGACTTAATAATTGTGTAACACCACTGAAATTCTATTATTTTAGTTAAAAACAATGAATAGAAAATAGTTGTTTCAAATGGTTGATTCATGTATTAATATTTTTACGATATTCTTTTGTTAAAGAAATGGACTGAGTTACATAGGCTGAAGTACATTAGGCAAAATAAGTTATTCCGAAGTAAATATAATTTTGATGAATAGTATGAAATGTCTGCAAAGACATTGATCACGATTGTTTGAATTTATGCATTGTGTGAGTTATTTTAATTTAATGCACGCAAACTCTTCTATTTTTAGTGGGAGATATTAATTTGTGAAGAGATACCACGTGTTCTTTAGATAGGCAAGATACGAAAACAGTACTGATCTCATAAGACTTGAACTCTACCAAAGGAATTTGTTTTATTCTCAAGAGAAACTCGGGAACATAACGGAAACATTGAGATACGCAAGAAGACCCGTTTCTTCAGTAAATCAGTGGAATACCTGTGGTTACTAAGGATTGTTCCTGGTTGAAATCGAGAGGATTATCACTAACTAACAAGAAATGGTCACTTATGGCGGACACACTAAAAATTCAACAACGGCATCAGAGAGAATGAATATGAAGCTTGGGAGGAATATACGGAAGGAAAAAGAAAATTCAAGGTAGCGATAGAAAGAACAAAAAAGAGAAAATGGAAAAGGTTTGTTGATTCTGCTATCCAGCGAAAGAATGTGCAGGAATAGAGAAATTAGAGAAAGAGGAGATATAATATAGTATTTGTCCAGTCAATAAAGGTCATGAATGGGAAAAAATGGCGTAAATCTGAATTTTTCCCCCCTGATAGACCACTTCCCATGGATCATTTTCACAAAAGTTTCAATGAATCCCCCTGGAGCTAACCCCGTCAGCCTCTCTCAAAGTTGTAAAATGTGAACATTTACAGAAAATACATTATCTCATTAAAGATCGGATTGAGTTCAAATATTTTTTTATTGATTAATATCTGTGTGCTGGAAAAAGACTTCAGAAGGATCACACAATATGACCGGTAGGAAGAGAGTAGAGAGACGTTCGTATTGTGCATTGTCCGACAATGACGCGGAAAAGTATGGTCAGAAGACCGACCTGGGAGGTTCCAGATCATAATGGCTTCCTTACTTAAGTGAAACCTTAATGGCTATACAACTCAACGTGAGAAGCTACAGCTCTTAGCGCATCGCAATCCAATATGCAATTTCCTTCAAGAGTCACACCTTTTAACAGAGCACTCTCCCTCTCTGCCAGGATACAACAGCTTCAGATACGATGACACCACGGGAAAGCGAGTAAGAGGTAGAGTGGCAGTGTTTGTTAGAAATACTGTGCTCTCCTCGCCTGTTCTTCTACATACTAAACTTTATTTCCCGTCGACGAAATTTCTCAGAGGCTTCCTTAAGGAATTTAATTCACCAGCTCCCTCAACCATTCCTCCCCCTCGGAGATTTTAACGCCCATAGTACACTGTGGAATTCGAAGAGCGATTACCCTAAAGGCGTGCTACATTGTCTCTTCGAACGTGAAGATTTGTGTATACTGAATACCGGGGAGATGACCCACTTTGCGTTTGCTACAGGTGCATCGACTGCTATAGACCTGTCAGTTTACTCCCCTGAGGTTGCTGATATCTTCCAAATAAATGTAGAAGAAGATATGCGTGGTGGCATCATTTACCGGCTGGTTGTCCTTCGAGGAATGTGTGAATGCATGGCCCAAAAGTGAATTCTCGGAAAGACTGGACTGTACCGCTCTATGGCTGTTTTTAGAGAAACGAGAAGTATCAAAGAAAGGTCAACCATCTGTCCCAGATAATTCATCTCGTCGCTGAAGAATCCATTCCGAAAACATCTATGTTTCCGCGAAGACCTCATGTCCCCTATTGGAACGACGCATGTTATTCCGCCATTTGGGTAAGGCGAAGAAATTTTACAAAATGCTGCAAAAAAACCCTAAAAGATTCTTAATCTACCTTTAAGTTAACTAGAATTCGTAGAGTAACTTTTATTTATTTCCTGCACATGTGTCATGAATGCAACGACGAAATTCCCCCTTACAAAATTATTTATCCGTCATTAGAAATTGCTTTTTGATTGTTGCTATGGATAATCCTTAATACCTTAGCTTAAATTCAGAAGACTTGTCACAGCACTTACGGATTGGTAGACCAGAAAAGTATACTTGTAAACACGTGCGTTATGATCCTATACGTAGCAGAAAATTCACCGTATCTTTAATTTTTGGTGGCTCTAAATATCTCGATGTCGGTAAGCCGTTAAGACCCAATTTAAAAATTCTCTCTTTTTGGAACAAATCCTCTCAAACTTTAACACCACTTCTTTAATAATTCGTATTTAATTCCTGGGTAACTTGTACAAAATTAACTGGAGAATTTATAACTATAGAATACTAGAATACATAACGAAGCAAATGCAATACAAACAACTCAAAATTAATAACTTCGCCCCTAGTGGGGCAATTTTCTCCAAATATCACATCCAGGCTGTCATAATAGTATCTTTACGAACAATAACAATTAAAAAGCACGTATATTCTAACAGAACCTTTTTCCAACGCCTTTTACAGGGCTCTGGTACAGCGTTTCCTCACCCGTTATGTTTGTATCTCATCCTCCAACACTTGATTCCTTTGAACCCGGTACCTGACCACAAAGACATTACCTGGGGTGATTTTTGTATAATGTCCGCTCTCACTTCCAACTCACACTTAATCTTCCAAGACTTGATAGTGCACCCTTAAGATACGAAGTGGATATTCGCACTACTTGTGAAAATATGGAACCCGCTGAGGGTATACTATTTCCCCAAGTCGTCTTAATTGCGATACACTGCGTCGTTGATATCTAGGTTGATATCATTTTGGGATAAAAAAGACAATATACAACAGTCTTATTTCCGAGTAGGATCTTTTGAGTCCTATTTTCTGTTAAAGTAAGTCATTTTTAATAGATAGAATCAAATGTTACGTTCACACTGCGAAGTGCTCAGTAGGTTAAATTCCACTTGAGTTTTTATGTCACTCCATACGGGTTTGTTTATCAAATTTTCGAACTTAAGTTTATCAGCCCTTAATATATATGGTGATAAAGAAAATTGTATTACGCGTAACTTTTTTCTGTCTTTTTGTGCATATCCTTCCGCGCAATACAACAATGACTTAAATTTCGTCTCTCTTGGGATATAAATTGTTCGGTTAGTCTATCCTCTTGTTTAAATTTTTCTACGGAACCAAGTGATGCCAAAGTAACAATATCTTCTTTCTCTGAAGTCTAGAAATCCTTCTACGAAGATAGCTTTCCTTAATTGTTGAAGGACCCGGTAATTTCAGTCAGAAAGTTCATGAAGACCTCATTACGCAGTACATTTACCTATAAATATTACATCTAAATGGAAATGAAAATATACGTTTAAGTCCTCAATACACTTTTTTTAATTGGATTTTCTGAATTTTAAAATGTTTATATTGGAGTTTCTAAATACTATTAGAGAATAACATCGTCCACTAAAGTATGGGAGTCAATCCGAGAGATATCTGGAAGGTATTCTCGAGTCCCAATTATAAGGGTCAGGTATTCACGAACAACAGAGATAGCTAAATACTTTGCTGATCTAACATCTACAGCAAACTGTGATCCTGATTTCGCGAGGAAAACGGAAATAGAGAGTACCTCCCTGGACTTCCGTTCTACCAACTGGGAACTCTACAACTCTTTCTTTTCTATGTGGGAACTTGAGCTAGCTTTAGCGACAACCCCCGACACTGTTCCTGACCCTGATTCCATTTACTATGAGATGCTCACAGAAGTGTCTAGAATCGGAAGAATATCTTCTGGATATCTTTAATCTTTCATGGTCCGAAAGAGTATTCTCTAATTCCTGGAAGGAGGCAAAGCTTATCCCTCTATTAAAACCAGGAATGGACAAAACGGCTATCAGTAGTTATCGAAGTATCGCCTTGACGAGCTGCGTCGGTAAAACTCTGGAGAGAATTATCAACCGACGACTCATCTGGTATCTTGAAAGGCTTGACCTGCTGAGTCGATCTCAGTGTGGTTTCAGGAAATTCCATTCAACCCTGGACAATTTACTGCTCCTGGAAACAGCAATTCAAGATGCTTTTATCCGAAGACAAAACGTCATCGGAATATTCTTTGACATCGAGAAAGCTTACGATAATACTTGGCGTCATGGCATTTTACAACAACACAATGTCTGGGGGTTTACAGGACGTCTTCCTCTGATGCTACAGTCCTTTTTGGATCCGAGTTCTTTCCGCTACAGAATTGAAAAAGACACCTCGGATCTCCTTCATCAAGAGAACGATGTTCCTCAGGGTTTAGTCCTGAGTGTGACCTCATTTGCATTAGCCATAAACGGCATAACATCTGCTGTAAAGAATCCTGTTTTACACTCTCTTTGTGTCGACGACGTTGCTATCTNGCTATCTTTTGTTCATCACACTGTGTCACAGGTGCGGAGCGACAAATCCAACTCGTCCTTAATAGATTATACCACTGGTCGAAGACGTCTGTCTTTCGTTTCTCTGCTGAGAAAACACGCTGTGTTCTTTTCAGTAGGAGACCAAGCCTTCTGGCAGAACCTCATCTCGCCCTGGGGAGCAACGTCATAAAGTTCTATCCTTCTGTTAAATTCTGAGGTCTAATTTTTGATCAGAGACGGAAATGGTTTGAACATCTGACAGACCTAAGAGAACATTAAAGTCTCTGAATTTATTGAAGTGCCGTAGTATCAGATAATGGGGCGTTGATTTCTCTTCCTTGTACTAGTTTTATCGAGTATTCATAGGATATCGGCTCGATTATGGCTCCGTTGTATATAGGTCTGTTCGTGCAAACTACTTCGAGAAATTGGATAGTGCCCACCATGCAGGAATTCAACAAGTTACGTGTGCCTACCGAACTAGTCCCATTCCGAATTTGTATGTCGAGTGTGGCGAATCATCTATTTACATCTGGCGGCAACTCCTCATGCTACGACACATTTGCCACGTGCTATCTTTACCCGGCAATCTGGTGCACAACGTGGTTTTTCATCCTTCCTCTTCTTCCATCCGTTTCTACAACAACAGACTGAAAGCAACCAAACTTTTTGGATATCACTGTAAACAAATTAAGGAAACCTTGCATTTACGCACACCTAATATCTTAAATTAAGGTTTCAGTAAGAATTCTCGATGGACTTTGCACAAGCCGAAGATTAATTTAAATCTTCTGCATCATGACATGAACACTTCAGCCGCGATGTTAAGGGTATACTTTCACCTAATCCTCGACAAACACCGGGTCCATATCTCTGTGTTTAACGACGGGTCGAAGCTGGCTGATGGTGTCGGCTGCTCCGTGATTTTTCCCCGTGAGACCTGTGGCTACCTTCTCGACGACTTGTGCAGTGTTTACACTGCTGAGTGCTACACCATATTGAGAGCTTTGCGAACAAGTAAGTGCTCCGGCGGATCACATTTTCTGATTTGTTCTGATTCGCTAAGTGCCCTCCATCAATTCAGAATATGTATCCAGCTGATAAGCTGATCTAGGACTTCCAGGATGTTTTTTTCTCACTCTAAAGTGACGGAAAGAACAATGTTTTGATGGATTCCCGGACACGTGGGAATCAGAGGAAATCTCAAGAATCGTGTGGAATCGCCACGATTCCAAAACGAGATCTCCTAAATTCCATCAAGATAAGGATTCTTAGTGAAGGAACAATGAGTGGTTAGCTGTTGAAAGGAATAAGCTCCGACTTATCAAATCCTGTGTTAAGTCATGGAGCAGATCCTTTAGGCCATCCCGGCNGTGTTAAGTCATGGAGCAGATCCTTTAGGCCATCCCGGCTAGGCGAAGTCCTGCTGATCCAACTGCGCATAGGACATAGTCCTCTCACTCATAGCTATCTCTTACTACTTGATGATGAATCAATTTGTGAGGAGTGTAGCTCTTCTGACAGTGCGTCTCCTTCTAACTGATTGCAAAAGATTCTCGAGTATACGGAGACAAATTGCTTTGGCTGTAGATTTACCAACAATTCTCGGAAATTATACGGTTAATGTTAAGAAACTATTGAATTTTATGAGTACATCGGGGTTTCTCCCACACTTTCTCGGGAGGATTTAAAATTTGCATTCCTTTTTCCTCTCTCCTGTCTTCTTTCCTTTCATCCTTCGTTTCTGTAATTAGAAAATATAATCTTTAGAATTTTTTTTCTTTTTATAATATAGTGTATTGGGCATCGGTTTTCTTTTCTTTCATCTTTGTATTTAGATATGTGTTGAATTCCGGAGGGTCTTCTAGTGGGTATGGTCGAGATATTCGGCGAGTCCCACACACGGGGAAGAGTCACTACGGCTCTTCTCTTTGGTGCGTAAATGCATTTTCCCCACCTGCATGGGCTCTAATGACCTTGCTGTTGAAAAGCCCTTAAAGACCCACAAAACAAACATTCTTTCTTTTCCTTTGCTTGCTCGCCTTCTGGACCAGGTGGCGATGTTGTCAACGCAGGCAGACTTCGGCGACGGTGGCCGACAGAGGCAGCGCTCCGCCCTAATTGGCCCGCAAATAATAATTTCGGTAGAGACGGTAACGGACGCAATGACGCTTTGGACGTAAGCGACTAGTCACTTCCAGGTTTGAGACCGGTGTTACCTGCGGCATGCACATTGGTTTCGCCGTGCTGACGAGCTGGTCCGGGGTGGTTACGCGTGCCCCTGGTGTAGCCTCTGCGACCAGCGGTGTGGTGTTCTCTGCTGATGGGGTATCGATCTCTGTTCCCGACTGTTTCACCTGTGTATCCCCTGATATATGGGGCTAAAAAATAAAATCATTGAAAGTATTTTCCTCTGGTAACGCTCTGTTGTCCGTCCAGCGCATTATCTCGTCGTCATGCCGTCATGCAGACCCTTCTCTGTTATACATTTACAACAGTCGCAATATACATTTTTCCGCCTTGCTCTCTCGAGGATTCCTCAGGTATTGATAGATTCTTTCCTGAAAATGAACACATTTTGGCCGGGAAGATATCTCGTTATTTGCGCCGCCTAAACTTTCTTTACCAACTTTAATAATGAAAGCAAGGAGCTGGGTTGTCGTCCATGCAATTACTCAACTGGACTTTTCCCTATTTGTTCTGTCGTTGCCATCTACGTCATTAACAAATTCTGTAGCGCTATTCGATTTGACCATCCGTCCGTCACACCCTGCTGCATGGCTGACTTAAAGGTTCTCACGAATCTTTCTGCTTCTCCATTACACTAGCGATGAAGGATCACTGTTAGTAGGTGCTGAATTACATTGCCGACAAAACTACTATATCGTCACTGGCAACCTTTCAATTATGAATATATTCGTCAGTACCTCGATCGTTGCTTCCCTTGTCGTGCGGTTGACCTGGGTCATATATCAAATCTTTGGAAAACCGTCGACTACAATTAACCACACGCTCCCAAGTACTGGCCCCGCATAATCTATGTGTATTCTCTCCCACGCTGTCTACGGTAGTGAATTTGGTGAAAAATGCTGTGGTGGGCTATCCTGGTAACTCCTGCATACCGCACACTTGCTGACCATTTCTTTGGTGTCTTTTGATATTCCCGACCAATAACAGTACCTCCTACCCATCTTATTAATGTCGTGACGTTCTGTCAGTGCCGTCGAGCGGCTGCCGGCCTGAGGGACGTCAGACACAGGATAGAGAAGAGAGGAAGGAAGAAGGTGTTCCGTACGAGTGAATCTCCAGATGCGTTAAAATGTGATTAATACTCACGTTGAGACAGACCTGGGCGGTTCAGCAGAGATTTGTGGAGACTGTCGACGCAAGGCCAAGAGGTAATTGGTGGCTCGGCCATTTGGTCGTGCAATAGCAGCTCAAGCTAGTGGAGGCTCGAGGGTGGAGTCTCTATTCTGGCGTAGTCCGCGCAGTGCGACCCTCCGGCTGGCAGAATGAGAGAGCTCCAGACATCGAGAACTGTCCGATAGCATTCGAGCGTACGACCGTACCAGCGTACGAGAGCACGAGAGAGTTCCCTCTCCACGCCTCCCATTTATATGTAACTCGCTCCTACGTCATGCGACGAGCTGGCCTCCTTCTCTGCTTAGACGCGTAAGTCTAACCTCAATAATTAATATGATGTACCCATCACGACATCTCCCCCTTTCCTCAAAAAAATTGGGCGTCGGGTTTCGTAATGGCACATGAGAATAATTACATTTTGTACAATTCCTTGCTCTCTAAAAACTACTTCTTCATTCTTATTTCTTAGTTGATGACTCCTTCCTTCTCACCTTCATATTTACGTACATATTTACAAAAATATTACAGTATAAAATAACAAAAATAACTACAATAACCAAGTCAAAAACAATGTCTCTTGTCGTTACTTCACTCCACCCTTCCTAGCTCATAGTTTCCATGTGCATCTAATGTCCATACATTCTCACATATTCATATATTTACAGAGAAGGAAGAATAAAATAATACAGAACAATAATAAATAATTTAAAAAACTTTTTTAATACATTACTAACAATACCCTTACAAGTTTGGGGGAATAACGGTGCTTGTGCTTATGTTGGCGTCACGTTAAACTATTGACAGCGGTAACACTTATTGTGTTTTGTCCTTTTTCCTAACACACTTTCCGTTGAACAAGGTTTCACAGAGGAAAGAGTTTATCCAGGAATTCGAAAGAATATATTTGACAAAAGGTAGACAACAGTTAACTCCTTAGTGATAAATAAACACCATAACAACATAAATTATCGATCGTGGAGGAATCGGTGAACAAAATATTCAAAATAATTCTCCTATACACTCTAATTTTGATATGATTCGCAATTTAAGAAGGAAACTTTTAAATTCATGCAACCATTTTGGGCAACAGTCTTCCAAATTTGGCAGCAGTCAAGGGCTTGGTCAGAAGATCAGCGATTTGTTCTGAGGTCGGGCAATAGTTAATGGTAATGAGACCTTCATCAACCTTTTCCTTCATGTAGTGAAACCGCACGTCTATGTGTTTGCTTCGACGATTCATTACACCTCTGTTGACTAAGTGAATGGCACTTTGATTGTCGATGTTTAGCTTAGCTGGAATCTTCAGCAGGGTGAGCTCTTCCAGAAAACTCTTCAGATAGATGAGTGATTTGGAAGCTTCCGTAGCAGCTATAAACTGAGCTTCGGTTGAAGAGGTAGCTACTATGGGCGGTAGTCTGGATGACCAGCTAATGGGACCACCATTGAAGAATATTATAAAATTTGTGGTACTTTTTCTGGTCTTTTCATCTCCAGCGTAGTCCGAATCGCAGAAACCTTGTAGACGAATATTTTCTTCTTTCTTCAAATAGGAGATTCCCAAATTTTTTGTCGCCTTCACGTAAACTTCTCTTGAGGTTTACGACGTCCGATTGGGTTGGTTTTTCGACGTGTCGCTTATTCATGTCAACTGCTAGGGCAATATCTGGTCGTGTTTTCGTTGAAAGGTATAGTAAACTGCCAACTGCCTCCCTAATTGGAAAGGTCACGTTCTTTTGGCTTGAGGTTGAATCATGTTTCTGTCCAACAGCTGGAGGGGTTGCCACTGGTTTGGTATTCGACAGATTGTACCGTTCCGCAACTTGTAGGGCGTAAAATTCCTGGGAAAACTTCAAGTTTTCCTCTCCTCAAAATTGGACCCCCAAGTAGGTCGTGAGGTTTTCATTTATGGTTACCTTGAATTCAGATGCAAGTTCCTTCAAGAACTTAGTCATCTTCTTAGTGTTTGATCCAGTGAGAAATCCATCGTCAACGTGGATCGACAAAATCATGGATCTGACATGGTTGACAAATACGCACTGCTCCGTTTTGAGCTGTATGAGCCCATGTTTTTTAGAAAATCCGTGAGGCGCTTATTCCACATGGCTGGGGCTTGCTTCAAGCCGTATAAGGCCTTCCGGAGCTTGCAGATTTTTTCATCCTTATTGTAGCCCTGAGGCAGGCTCATATAAATGTCTCCTTGGATATTGCCATATAGGAAAGCAGTTCGGACGTCGAAGCTCATGCGTTTGAACTTCTTCATGGTTGAAAATGCGATGACTGCTCTTAAGGCTTCGGTACCAACTACAGGGCTGAATATTTCGTGATAGTCAATGCCCTCGCGCTGTTGGCAGCCACGCACAACTAGACGCGCTTTGTAACAGCCATCATCCTTGACCTTAAAAACCCTACGACTAGTAAGAATTTTGCCTGTAATTGCAGCTGATTTGTCCACAAGTTTTCACGTCGAGTTTTCCTCCAATGCATCCATCTCTTCGTTGATGGCCTCCATCCACTTATCCTTGTCATTGCCGGATATTGCTTCTTGAAAAGTGAGCAGACTGACATCTGTGGAGAGATCATAGTCGTGAAGCTTCGGAGGTAGAGTCTTCTTACGATGACCTCGTCCCAATGACTCTTCAGTTTCTTGTTCAGGTACACCATCAGCTTGTTCAGTTGCTGCCACTGTAGACTGATCATGAGGCGTTGCAAAGCTTTCATCCTCTTCAGAAGAAACTTCGTCGTTTTCGTCAGTTCTGCTCGCGTTATCTGATCTAGAGGCAGTCTCGTCTCTACACCTTTTATCAGCTTCATCGAGTTCCACATCACAAAACGAATTCTTGCCAAAAATTAACATTCGGTCATTGACACAGTTAGGAATGTTCTCGGGAGAATTTCGCATTTTGTCAGAGAAGACATATCGAGAAATGATTATTTTCTGCTCTGATTCATCCCAGTCTAAAACAATTTGGCGCATATCCGACGAAAATACATTTGATTGATCGTATATCGAGTTTTTTTATATGTAAGCTTTTTAGCGTAAGCTACTGAACCAAAGATTTTCAGTCGAGAAAGATCGGGTTTCTTGTCAAACCATTTTTCAGCAGGATTGGCATTTTTCAATGCTTTGGTTGGACTCCTGTTTAGTAAAAAAGTGGCGCTAAATAAGGCTTCACCCCAAAATTTACTGTGAAGTCCAGAGTCAAAAAGGAGTGCTCTTGTTTTCTCCATCAACGATCTGTTGAGTCACTCCGCAGAACCGTTCAACTCAGGAGCATGGGGGATGGTATATTCCACTTCAACACCTTTTTCCGCACACCAGTTTCTGAAATTGGTTGACACATACTCGCCTCCATTGTCGCAACGAAGCTTGTGAAGTTTCGGGTTTCACTTGTTTTCAGCCCGTGCGATGTACTCCTGTAGAGCTTTGGGAGCATCACTTTTCCTGTTCAACAAGTAAATAGATGTATAGTGTGTGTAATCATCCAAACACGTAATGAAGTATTTGTTTTGGTCCCATGTCATAGTCAACTTCTACGAGGTCAGTGTGAACTATTTGTAGAGGTCGGGTGGCTCGAGTACGGTCATTTTTGAATGGTTTTCGTGCTTGCTTTGCGTCCTGGCAGATCTCGCACACATCTAAGCTGCCTTTGTCGAGGGCGAACCCCTCAGAAAGCTGTGTCAACGCTACCATATTCTTATGACTTAGGTGACCTAATTTTCTGTGCCACTCTTGAAGAGAGCCAGATACAATCAAGTTGGTGAACTGACGTCTTAATGGGTTTATTTCAACAAGGTACAGAACTGAATTGTCTTTCTTACCAGTCAGAATGACATCCTCATTTTTTGTGTTTGTGACATGGTCATTTTCAAATTTAATTTCACCATCATTTTGTGTGATGGCGCAAGCGCTTAAAAGGTTCCGCTCAAGACCAGGTAGATAGAGAACATCAGTGAGAGTAGACTCAGCTGTCTCAACTTGACCTAATGCCTCTGCCTTCATAGATTGTCCTTTTTTGGCAGTATGTACAAGTGTCTCAGTAATGGAAAGTTTAGTTACCAAATTTTTGTCATATGACATATGCGAAGTTGATCCTGAGTCCAAAATCCATTTGTTGTCAGATTTTGAATTTGTGTTACGCTCACGGGCGCACAAACTTTCCTCGACAGTCGAAGTGTAAGTTAGAAAACTTACATTCTGATTTTGGTTTGAATCGTTGTTTCGAGATAGATAAGCCTTTTTGAAGCGACAAAACCGTTCTTCATGATTGGTCCTACCACAAAATCCACAAGCAGCGAACTTTTTCTTATTTTCTCGGCTTTTAACAGTCGATTTTTGGGAATTTTGACTGAACTTTGGGCTTTTCGAAGACTGCGGTTTTTGGCCCTATGCTTTGAGAGAAACCACAACACTTGCCGGTGCGAGGCGTTTTTCGTCCCTTATCAATCTTGTTTTCAGATTAGCGAGCGTTTTGTCAGCCTTTGGGGTAGAGTCCCAAGCTGTGTTGAAGTGTGGTTCGAAATGGCTGGGTAAAATGGACAGAATCCGCGCGATATAAATGTCATCTTGGATCTTCGTTTCAGTTTGGTTGACCCTGTACACGATATTTTCCAGCTTACATAATTTGGTCTGCATATCTGTACCTGTATCGTACTGGAATGTAAAAACTTCCTCCAAAGAAGTACACTTATCACGCTCGTCTTCCATCAAAAAATTGATCAAATAGCTTTCTCAAGTTTGTATACATTTTCGCTGACGTCTCACAATTCATGATGTGAATTTTTTTGCGTTTGTCAATGGAGAAAACAAGGTATTTTTGCGCTTTTGCCTTGCAACTTCCATGCCTCTCGTTCTTTTTCCGTGCTTTTATCATCGCATTTGTCCGTTCCAAGAACGATGCGGTTAAGACTTGCAGCTTTGAGGAGAACGAAGAGATCAAACCTCCAGAGAGGATAGTTGCTGGCATCAACAAGCGTTTCACTCGAGTATTGATTGAAATCAATGTCTTTGTTTATCATTTTCACAAAACTTGTAATAACTTGTAATGTGACTTACCAGTTGCTCTTACTTTCTTACTTGCGTAAACTTTCTGGGCCCATAGCCCGTTGAACAGGGTTTCACAGAGGAAAGCGTTTATCCAGGAATTTGAAAGAATATATTTGACAAAAGGTAGACAACAGTTAACTCCTTAGTGATAAATAAACAACATAACAACATAAGTTATCGATCTATCGATCGTGGAGGAATCGGTGAACGAGAGATTCAAAATTATCCTCGTACACTTTCGCATCCCCCCCAAATACTAGACTCACGACTAAACCCACTACTTAATAGCATCCCCAGGATGTTATTCTAAGGCTAGTAGCCCCTTCTTGGCACTTTTCCCATATCGAAAGATGCCTACGCACGTCTCCCATAGGAATGGAAGGCACTTTGTGCGTGTCCCTACGCCTTACCTCCTTTAATAGTTCATCTATTATTCCTTTTTCTTTGACCGTGAAGGACGAGAAGTTAGTGATTCCTAGGCTCCAGGATTGTAGTTTCAGTTCTGCAGATGGCATAGTATATTGAATATTTGAAAAACAGAAGGAAGAATTTGCGTGGAAGATCTAGCTGTACACCCAAGTGGGAGGAAAAAACTCCCTCTCGTTGTAATTTGATTTGAGACTGATAATTTTTACAAGATATGTTTAGTCATATCTCCTGACTCACCGCAAAATACCACTTACCCACTACTTCTCCCAGCATAAAAAATTCATACGGCGTTCTTGCCACGCTGATGTCGCAATATCTATGTATACTGTCTGTGTTGTTGGAAAACACTGCTATGCTACAGGAGTGGGAATTAGAAGAAAAAATTGGTCTGGACGCTGAACATACTATAACGCCTGTCTCGCGACAGTCGCTTAGCGCATTCTGGTCTAGGAAGAAAAATTGCGTGGTGTCCTCTGACACTGCCAGATTGGATGTGTCCGGTGTCATGACCACACGCCGCTCTCCAGACTCACTCATCACCGGCCAAGGCAGAGTTTTAAATAGCTTGAACTCTGGCCCCTGAGTGAGTGGTAGTTTCACCAGCAAAGCGATGCCTGCATCTCTACTCTGTACACACACCCGTGAAACTTCGTAGATTGTCTGCGGCCGCCTACTATGAAATCCAAATCATTTCAGAAGGACCCAGTAGCGTTAGATAAGATGGAAAAAAGTACAGAAGAACTAAGTATGGAAGGGGAGAATTTACCCAGCTCTGCTGTAGTAATTTTAGCCAATGTTTCTCGCAACACTGTCTTTAACGATAAAATTTGCTCCATGAGCGCGACATACCCCTCGTGTATTCTCCCTAATAACTAAAATACTAGACAAGAAAATATACACAAGCCTTGCTGCTCTTCTTAAAAAATGAATTAATTTTTACAATTTTGAAACCGTTTCTCCGTCACAGACTCTAAGAGATATACAATCCTGTTCTAGAAGATCCACTAACCCTAGCTTTTCTTCTTATTATAACACCCCGAGAGCTGAACATCTCTCGTAACTTTTCAAGTTTAACTATGTACACTTTCACTTCACGTACTCCTCTACTTAAATACATAAATTAAAAAGAAAACTTCTAAGTATCTAGTTCATTTCAGTCTTCACTTGTTCATAGTTTTCTTTTAAACAGCTAAAACTATGCTGCTTCACCATCTTCTTTCTTCTCCACTCTTTACTGCTGACTCCCACAGATCAGAAAGCTTGTAGTCGGCTCGGCGACGGCGTAGAAACCATTTCCGACGAAGCTCCCTCGGCTGTCATTCACCCAACCAACATTGCTGTCGTAGGCTGCATTCTGGCAGGCGCTCCGGTCTCGCTCGGCGCTGGAACACGCGGACCCTTCCAGTTTCCTGGCGTCGCAGGCGTTTCCAACTCCTACGGCGGCGCCCACGCAGGAGCCTCACGTGGCTCCTTGCTGCTTGTCACGAACCTAGGTGCTCCATCTAGGCTAGGTTGGCTGTGAACTGCTTGCACATTCTTACAGGTATAACCTCTGACCTCTCTCGACTCTGGTCTTACCTTCCATTAGTGAGTCTCTGTGTTCTCTCAAAACAATCCCAGGCAACCTTTCTCTGACTCCCCAGGAAAAGGAAAGAGGTATTTGACGGGCCCACCCCGTGTCCTATGTTTTAATTTCAAGAATGTGTTTCCTATGTCGTAGATCTAAGTTTCTTTGAAAAAATCCCTTGTCCTAACAAATTAGGATTTGAACTTCTCGCTCTACTCGATTTCTCTTTTACCCTTTCGATATCTTGACCATTGAACCTTTCTGGCCAAGTTTTGGAAGGAATGCATTTCCTGCTTGCCCACGCGGCGCTATAGAATACACGCCGGCGTTCTTCCGAATGCTTTGCTGACGCCGCCCTCTCCAACGGAACTGTTTGCGTCTCGCAGACTGCTGAAATAAGCCACACACACACTGCTGGCTCTCCCGGCTTTATTTCTTTCTTCACGCAATTTAATTGTGAATCTAAATTCTCTACAATTTCTCGTTCTAACCCTACTTGCTTCCTAATCAGAGCTCCTGCTTCTAATTTCATCTGATGTTCCAGTAATCCTGTGCATCTTAACTTATTATTTTTACACATCAAAATATTGAAAAATTGCTTTAATAACATAATTTAATTTTTACCCCATCGGGAATTATTTCTGTCCTAAAACACTGCAAAGAACGTTTTTCTTTAGTTTCTGACTTCGCACTATTCACATCACACAGAATTGGCAACGTCTCCTCCGTTTGCGTATTCACCACAACTACTTCCTGAACCCCTTCTTCGACTTTAACCCGAAATACTCCTACTGCATTACTTGGAACCCCAATCTCCCTGAGCGGCCTCGTCGTTTTAACATTAACTACTTTTCCTCCTATTCCTGAGTCTTCTAATTCCAAAACTCCGAAATCCTGTTCTCGTGCATCCCCTCTGTATTCACCAATGATTTGTTTGCTAATGGCCTCCTGCCTCCCACATTTATTCACTTGTTCGTCTAAGAATTCGTCCTCATTCACACAACTCGATCTCTCCTGATCGACACACAAATTCACAACATTATTCAACACTTTCGTATCACCTGGCTCAGCACTGTACTGGGTCATCTGACGTGGTTTAATGGCCTCCTTTGCCTTCCCACCGTCTCCTGTGCCCTTCCTGCCTCTCTGGCTACAAACTACTGGCCCCTGATACACAAATAATTCTCTAAACGAACTCCCAGATTCACTCACTGCACACACATCATTCATACATACAACTTTCTCATCAACAAATATACTCTATTCCTGCACTGAATCTACTTCATTAATTCTTTCAATACAATTTTCAACTCGCTCAGGTTGTAGTGTTCCATTAATCTTCCGCATTCCTGACTATCCTGAAGATCCCACGCTTCCCATTGAAATTCATGCACAATTTTACTCCTGTTTCCCCTATCTACCTGCCCTTCACTTAAAGGTTGTTGTAATTTTTCTGCTATCTCTGATTCTATATCGCCAAAAAAGTCTACCACTTCTAGCTTTCTTCCTTCACATGTTCGTGATTGCTCATTATTGGAAATTTCATTCAACTCCTGCTCCCAATTAGAAGAAAATAACGGCACTTCATGACCCTCTGACAAAATAATTTTCTTACTCCCTGGACATATTAAGCTATTACATTTTTTAAAGAAATCTAAACCAATAATTCCATCATATTGCCTTGATTCTAAATTAATTATTAATAAATCATGCTCATAAATTTTTCCCTGACTAAGCATTTGCACTCTACTTTGTCCCCAGACACTTAATACATGAACAGACGCGCTTCGCACGACATCTGAATATTGCTTCAAGCTCCGTCTATGTTGCGAAAATCTAGCAGAATCTAAAATCGTCATGGCCGCACCAGTGTCAATCAAAACGTTAAATGTCTGTCCCCATAATTGTACCCGAATCTTTTGTCCCGCTCTCGGCTTCACAGATAAAATTACTGATTTTCGTGATGCGCAACAGCGGTCTGCACGTTTTTTTGACAAGAGAGAGGGGGATGTCCTTTCTCTCCGCATAGTATGCACATCTTAAATGGGCAATCTGAAACTGTGTGATCTTTCGCACAAATACTACATGTTAACAACTGCGTACGGCACGTTGTAGAAATATGACCAATTAACCCACACTTATAGCATCGTATTGCTCTATTCCTGCTGACAGCGTCCCTTTCATAAGTGCGGTTGGCGTACGCACTCCTCGAGTGCGGTAATGGAGGTGGCTCCGAGCTCTGCGCGCCTGCTCACTCGACATTTGTTACGTAACTCGCTTCACCCAGCGACGAGTAACTTCGTAACAGCTGTTCTTCCAAAATCGCGTAACTCTCAGCTTGCAATACATTCCCCGGTCCTCTGACTGACACAAAACGCCCTAGTTCCGGTTTCAGTCCCGCGAGAAACTGACAATAATCGTTCGTCAAAAATTTCGTCCACCGCAGACTTATCTAGATTATCATATGTACTCAACTGTCTACAGATCTTCCGCAACCTCGTAGAATAATCCACAACCGACTCAGTCTGTCTCTGAAAAAGTCTTTTCTAAAGGTACTCTCGATATTTTAGGTAAAAATCTATTTTTTTACTCAGAACTAAAAACTTCGTACTGATCCCAAAGGTGAGGTTGACATTGGACATAGTTAGCAGCAGTTTTGCTCAGTCGGAGACGCGCGGCCGCTAAAGTTTGTTCTTCCGTCCAACCGTTAAAATGACTGATGATCTTCACGCGTTCTAGGAACGTTTCCACTGAAAGTTCATCATTTCCCGAAAAGTTTGTTATTAATAAGACATTACTATTGAATCCTGCAGCTGGCACTTCTAATCTATGACGGCTTGGCTTCTTGTCTATTGAACCCGACTCTACGGACTCATTCGTCTCTAATACGTTCACAATGCTACACCATTCCATCATGTTATCGCCTGTTTTACCAGTTTCCCACGAAAATTTAATATCCATAATAACTATTTCCCCTTACATAGACAATAAAATTAAAAAAATTAATCCCTAATTATTTCCCCAAAATAAAATATTAATTCCCCAAAACATTACCAAAAAACAAAAAAAAGAAGAACCTCGCATTGTCTTGTCAGGACACACAGATACACACACACACATGCACAAGGCATTTCAGACTCGGAGCCGTTTGGAATTTGGTATGTGGAAGGTAACCTACTTAGCCTGTATTTGTTCTCGTGACCTTATTTCCCCGTTGCTTGGCACTAGCTTTGTAATAAAATTTAAAAGGAACTACCTAAACTTGACCTTTTGTGTGGAAAGCCCACTTTTCCCTGCCTACATCTAAAATACGTGCACCAAAAGGAACACCTCTACCCCCTTGTTTAAACATACTGATCTATATCCCAATTTTTTAAACCACTTTATACAATTAAATGAATTATCGAAAAAGAAAAACAACACACAAAAAGAAAACTATTCTGCGAGCCTGTTCAACCCTTCCCAGCCTAACCTCAACTAAAAGCCTTAATACACCACCGACACACTAAAAAATTATTTTTCCCCTGAATACTACTGAACCCATCGTGGTGCTTGTTCCTCAAAAAGAAATTTGAACTCCGAAACAGCTCGTTTGGAACAAGAAAAAAAAGGCCTAGAAGGATCGAAATCCATACTGACACCAAAATGTCGTGAATCATATCTCTTGCAGGTTAAAAGAAAATAACGAACCCCACACTTCAAAAAAAAAGTGGATCATATCCCTTGCGGGTTAAAAGAAAAGAACGAACCCTACGCCTGACACCAAAATGTGACGTTCGCTCAGTGCCGTCGAGCGGCTGCCGGCCTGAGGGACGTCAGACACAGGATAGTGAAGAGAGGAAGGAAGGGGGTGTTCCGTACGAGTGAAACTCCAGATGCGTTAAAATATGATTAATACTCACGTTGAGGCAGACCTGGGCGGTTCAGCAGAGATACGTGGAGACGGTCGGCGCAACGCCAAGAGGTAATTAGTGGCTCGGCCATTTGGTCGTGCAATAGCAGCTCAAGCTAGTGGAGGCTCGAAGGGGTGGAGTCTCTATTCTGGCGTAGTCCGCGCAGTGCGACCCTCCGGCTGGCAGAATGAGAGAGCTCCAGTCATCGAGAACTGTCCGATAGCATTCGAGCGTACGACCGTACGAGAGCACGAGAGAGTTCCCTCTCCACACCTCCCATTTATATGTAACTCGCTCCTACGTCATGCGACCGACTGGCCTCCTCTGCTTAGACGCGTCAGTCTGACCTCAATAATTAATATGATGTGCCCATCACGACACTAATGTCATAGACACTCCCCAATGACTGGTGTAGAGTAAGTCTAGTATTCGTAGTGTTAACTTCCGAGGAATCACTACTCTCGAGTATTCGTTTTTCAGCAGATTTCCCCCCTCTTAAAGCAGTAAATTTTCTCTAATTTCAAAATATTTTGAAAATGTCTTTGGCACCTCGTGTTTTTCAGGCCATCCCTGATTTATGTACTTTGCCAATTGCGATAGTATTTCATCCGCTATTGTGAACTTCACTTTCGAATCGATAGGAAACGCGTCCACCACTTCCTGCTTTTCATCTGACTGTGAGCCGCAACACTTATTATCAAACTCCACTTTGCTTCCACATGGCAATCTCGATAATGCGTCTGCATTGACATTTTTGGCCGTGGCCCTGTAACGGGTATCGTGCGAATACGATATTAATGTCCACGCCCAACGCAGTATTCTGCTAGCCGTACGTTCTGGTAGATCATTTTTTAGATTAAATTATGTCACCAATGGCTTATGATCAGTGATCATGCGGAACTTTTCCCCATACAAATACTGCTGGAAATTATTCACTCCATAAATAATGCTTAGGACTTCTTTCTTTGTGAAAACCCCAACTGATGTTTACTAAGACTTTTTGATGCGAACGCTATGGGGAGTTCCGAACCATCGTCCATTTTCTTGGATAACACTGCACCGATCCCTTTATCAGAAGCATCCGTGGCCCATGACAACCGACACCCCGGTGTATGATGTGCCAGCTTAACCATACCTTTCAATTTCACTTTGAGCCTCTTCGCACTGTGTCGACCAGACCCATTTCGCGTCTTTCTTCCTTAACGCATTTAGCGGCACCGAAATAGTTTTGTTTTATACACTTAGCGTAAAAAATCAATTTTTCCTAAGAATACTTGTAGTTCTTTCAGGTTTTTATGTCGTGGAAGCCCTTCTATTGTTTCCACGTGCACCTGGGTAGGTTTAATTCCTTCTTTGTCAATTATGTGTCCTTGATAGTTTATTTCTTCTTTTAAAAATTCACATTTATTTCTATTGCAAAATCAATTTCTCCTCAAAACTTCGAATAAATACTTCAAGTTTGCTATGTGTTCAACCTTAGATCGGCCCGTCACAATCACATCTAAATAATTTGCACATCCGTTAACTTGAGTAATTAATTGCTGTGGAAACTTCTGGAATATCGCTGGTGCCGAAACCACACCGAATAGTCACCGTTCATACCGAAACAGACCTTCCTGAGTATTAATTACCATAAACGATTTAGATTTTTTGTCTTAACTCTCATTATATTTTCAATTTCAATAGGGCGTTTTATTTACAAAAAAACTATTTTTTATGTAGAAATGTGTGGCGAAGTTTTTTTGTCTGTACTCCTTTAAAATACTCCTTTAAGTAGAGCCGTGGGCTGTGCATACAATGCCCTGGTATTCACTCATTGAATGGATAGTTGCAGTTTTAATTTTGGCCTTTTTTATTTTGAACTTAAAATTATTGTAATTTTATTTACTTGTGATTTGTATTGTAATAGTATTTTTTAGCATCCTTCAGTACTTCTTTAATATTCTGTTATTTAGTTGTAAAATATCTTTTAAGTATACTGCAACTATCGATTCAATGAGCACCGTTGGGAACCACGGGAAACCAACGGTAACTCTAATTATATATAAGCGTCAGCTATGTCTATCTTATAATACGCTTTTCCCTCTGCTAATTTGTTAAACATGTCTTCTGGCCGTGGAATTGGGTTTTGTTCTACCTCCGATTGTGCATTAATAGTCACTTAGTAATATCCACACAAACGCAACTTCCCATTAGATTTCTTTATTACTACCAGCGCCCAATTACTGGAGCTTATCTCTGCAATAACTCCTTCTAAACTTGCTAGTTTCTCTTTAACTTTATCCTTAATAGCAAAAGGTACTATTCTAGCTTTATAGAATTTTGGTTTCGCTGTGTTCTTCAATGCTATGTGCTCTTTAAGCGAATTACATTTTCCTAATCGTGGTGAAAATATCTCTGCATACTCATCACACAGTTCTTGAATTCCTTCGAAGGGAAATTTAACCTCTCTCACTAACCTAACATTATTTTCAATGCTTAAGTTTATAATGCCTAGCTATTCCTCTAAGATCTGCCAAGCATTCAGCGTGTGACTGACCTTACTTCTGGAAAAATTTATATCTGCCGCCACTACGTGCACTCTAGTTTCAAACTACTTATCCAGTTTTCTTTTAATTTCTGAAAACCCAACATGGTAGAATCTTCATCCCCGCATAATTTTTGAAGAAATATGAAGGTATCATTGCCAACCCATGACAAGAAATATGCTTTCTGCTGAGCGTCATCCGTTACCTTGTGAGAAACTAAATGCTGTTCCAACCTCTTAGCGTACGTACTCCACTCTTCCTTGGCCTTGTGTAATTCCGGAAAAGTCGGTGCTGGCGCTGACGCTGGTGCTGCTCTGAACACTACACTGTGATTCATGTATTCTTGCAACAAGTGGTTTAGTTGCTGCACCAGTAGCTGGAACATCTGCAACATTTCCATGTACTTTGCTTCTATCGTAGAATCGCTTCCTGTTCCGGCCGCGTGGATTCGTTTCGTCTCGTCGCCAATTAACCTGTTGTATCTCCCCAAAGGTTAATAACAAAAATAAATAAATGAAAGTTTTTTAACAAAGAACAGTAACAAACATAAACAATCTTGAGCAAGTCTGTGACCACTACTGCTGGTCGTGGATCCCGACGCGGCTGCGTCACCTTATGTCTTCTCGTAATTAGTCACTCTCGGCTTCGGGAGTACAAGCAGAGCACCATGTGCCAGGCGGGCGTCTCAAGGCGTGCTGTGCGCAGTAGTATCTGTAGCGACCGCGTGGACGGCGGTGCTGAGTCAGGTGGGCGGTGGTAGGCGAGGGCCAAGCTAAGCCCCAGTGCTCGACTCATCGTTCAATGCACGTCGTGGCATCGCCAGCTCGCCTTCTGGACCCGATGGCGATGTTGTCAGCGGTGGCTGACGGTGGCGACGCTCCGCCCTAATCGGCTCACAACGGGGCATGACCGCTGCTGCGCGCTCCCCGTGCCTGCTTCCATAACTTGTGTAGTGTCAATCACCACAGATATTTTGTAAATTCAGGAGGGTTTTTAGTGGGTATGGTCGAGGTATTTGGTGAGTCCCACACACGAGAAAGAGCCACATTGGTTCTCTCCTTTGGTACCTGCATTTTTTCCCACCTGCAAGGGCTCTAATGACCTAGATGTTGGCGAGCCCTAAAGCCCCTATTTTTAAAAAAACCTTAAGGCAGAGGCGTATTTAACGTTTCAGCACGCTCTAACAATAAAAATAGTTCGGTACGTGTTTTAAAATTAACATATTACCAACCAATTTGAAATTAATACAGAACAAAAAAGTTATTTCAGAAGTATTATTATCAAACTATAGAGTATTCGGGAAGTATTGTTTTTAAATCAGAACTATTAAATAAAACTAAACTTGAAAATGAATTATTTCATTAGATGCCTCCCCTAGGCAATATACTTTTATACGCTAGAAATATACGCTTTTCATCTCATAGACTTAACAAATTCGGTCGATCAAATTAGTGAAATTGGTTTCACGATTATGATTTACACGAGTCTTAAGTCACATAATGTGTGTGTCAGTTCAGTGTTTTTGTGAATATTCAGATACTTGGAATTGTTTAATAAAATTAAACGAATAGAAATATTCTACAATGAGTATGATAACTTATGTCTTGCGAATATCTTTGTTGAATTTTCCTTTTCTCAACTATGTTATCTCTCATTTTTTTGATATAATTATTATTTCATATGACACTTTTGAAATGTATATATTAAGCAAGAAATTTAAATTTTTCATGCATTAGATCTATTCTATCATCAATGCCACAATCATTGCATTAAATTTAAGTCCAAAAACTCGGGAGAAAATTCGAGATACATGCATTATATTTACAATCTTGGCTCGCCTTATAGTAAAGGTAACGTTGTCCATGGAAAACCTATTTTCTATCTACACATTCCTTATTTTATTTTTATTTTGTCGTTTTCTAAATCAATGCAACTACATCTCACTCGATCATACAGTTACAATAAAATTTATTCACAACTCTCATTCTCCTCAACTTGACGCGATTTTCCACTCCGAACGCGCCAACTCTGGGGACATTTAGAGTTGCTAGTGCCAACACGTTCGACATATTTCCGACAAGTGAGTCCGAGATCAACTAGAAAATGGTGTCGCTCATGCTTCTGAGAGCAACTTGCATAAGAAATTGCGGCTCGTAGAGACACTTTAGAAAATTCTTTCGACATAAATGTCGCAAACTTTATTGTTCGTGGAAACGGGTCAGGTATCGCTGGTTTCATTCCCGGGTAATACAAGTAGCATCCAAGGAGAATTTGTAGTAGGGGCAAAACGGTTATGTTGTAGATTTCCTTAGGGTACTTCCCCTCCCCTGCTTTCATTCCACCCCAACAATCGTTTATCACGAACCACTCCTCACATCATTCCTCAGTTCACCTACGTTCCATAAAGCCACTGATGACGCGCTAGGAAAACAGTGATGGAATATTACCTCGCCATGACAATTCCGAACGAATACATACATGCACATACAGAATGATAAGTTATGTGTATTTTTTTTACACATATTATGGCACATATTGATGGATGAGCTTCCGTGATCTTCTCAGGGCACTGAAGAGTTAAAGACGAATGAGCGTACTAGTTCAAATCTCTTGCCGTAAAATGCTCATAACAATCCGCTTTTGTAAAGGGTCTTCACTTACACTGGTCTGGAATAAAAGATATTGATTCAAACGAAGTTATTTATTTAAATACATATCTCTGGGGTGTAAATGCGGTATTGCTGTGGATTTTTCTCCACGTCTGCCACCCGACTCTTTCTATCAATAGAGCCTTTTCTGCTACATCATGACGTCTCTGGGGCCTACTGACCTAGCCCATTCGTAACGTGATGTTAGTTTGAGTCTACGTCATTTATGAAGAAGGTGAGGTATTGTTATCACTACTATATCAATTTATGAAACTTGTTGGTTTTTCCGTGGTAACAAATTTATTCGTCTCAGAACGTTTTCGACGACATAGCTGTCATCATCAGTGAATTTCCATAATACAAGAAAATAAGAAAAAGTTCACATCGATCAGTATTTAGAGGTAAAATGGGGAAGATAAATACAA
The DNA here is from genome assembly GCA_002313205.1 of Laupala kohalensis. Classification (NCBI taxonomy): domain Eukaryota; kingdom Metazoa; phylum Arthropoda; class Insecta; order Orthoptera; family Trigonidiidae; genus Laupala; species Laupala kohalensis. The sequence goes on along the minus strand of NNCF01131295.1, from coordinate 194,558 downwards.
TAATAATATAATAAAATAAATCAAATTAACATGATAAAGGTTTATTCTACAGGAGGTTTACATGATTTAAAATATTGATAGTATTGAGAAAAGAGGTATAGAGGTACACTAATGCGCACATAAGATTAAGGAAAAAATATAAACAATTTTATGAATTTGAAATAGAATTTTTTTTATGAATGAGAAATAAAGCTATAAGGAAACCATGTTCTGAGACGAATAAATATGTTAACGTGGGAAAACCAGGAAGTTTTATTAATTTAGCGGACTTGTTGTTCTTGCTACTGTACGGAGAAAGTTACAAACTGAAAATTTTTGGAAGTCACCAGGAAAATTCAACTGTTTTAGGAACCGTGAGCGCAATTCAAGAAAATTTGCTATAAATGTACCATGTCATTAAAAATGTTTGTATCGATTATTAAATAGTTTCCCTTTTACGGTGTAAATGAAAAAAGGATTATGGATACGCTTGTACTCACCAACATAACCAAATTGACACCATTAATGAAAAATACTAATGCAGATATCTCTGGGAGGATTATTTGTACAATTATCGGAAAAAGAACGCGATAAAAACCTTCGGTGGCTGGTAATATCATGAATGCTTGTTTCGCTTTTCAGTGTGAGCGTCGCATGGAACAGGAATACCCACAACCCAGAGGCCAGAAGAAAGCAGCTCTTATCAAGTACATCATGGGAGGATCCTTTCTTTTCCTCATAATTGGAATTATTTGGTTCCCTCTGGTGATCTTTGCGCTAGGTAATACTGTGGGTATGCCTAACCTGCCTACTGATGTTGGCATGACCCTGAGTATCAGCTCCTACCCTCCTCTGTATACTGTGCAAGTGCAGCAGCCTTCCATTTCCAAGTGAGTTAAGTACTGTTAGTGTGGTGTAAAGAAGTATTGAAGAAATTGTAGTTCTTGGAGGAAATCATATTCGTAGCCTGATTTCTTTTTTACAATTTCTCTGAGCATGAAGTACAAATTCAGAGATTAGTAGGGTAAAGACACCAGTGCTCGACACTTGAGATTTAGAACGAAATAGTAAGGCCTCAGAGTACTTTTTGGCGCCGATTTTCATTCTGACACTATAAGCAATATATTCTTAATCAGAAAAGATACTTTCTATGCAGGTTATGAAGAAAAGTATGTAATGTTGAGGTCAGTATGTTAGGTCATTCGTTTGAGTGACCGTAATACAATTTGTTGCCCCCAAGAGAGATTAGATTTTGATTTTCCGTCAAAATATTATTATCAATCATCAACTATCTTCTTTTAACTTAATAATTAGTATGTTTTCATATGAATTGAAACTTTTGTTGTGGGATTTCTGTTTGTGTAAATAGAGCGCCTTTTCCACATATTTTCTTTAGTCGACTCCCTCGACCACTGATGCATCTGATGATCTCAATGCTCTCTACTAGTTGACACCCTCTCACACCTGATTAACCACAAATATCCAACAAGAGCTTCTTAGGAACTTTAGATATTACCTGTAAAAATTGAAATTTTGTTACTGGTAGTTGTTTTTTTGGTTAGGAGACTTTGTTTACTAGTCGTCAGAAGGATGTTGACCATTAGGTTAGTTAATGCCTCTTATTTGAACTGTTTCTTGCCGACGAAAGTGGGATGAAAAAATATAGTTCAAGTACGAAAAGGCATTTATTATCAGGGAGATAATAAATCGGGAGATATGACTGTGCTGTTCGAGCGTGGGTCACGCAGCGCTCGCTAGCTGACTTGCTCGGGCAGCAAGTTGTCGTTGCGCTTTTTTAATCGCCAGTTTTGAGTTCCAAATAGCTATGATGACTACCGGCTTATTCGTTTTCGACTGTGTCGACTACTGATGCAAAAACAGGCTCCTAGAAAATGTATTTTGTAACTTGCAAGTCAGTATTTAAAAAAATAACCAGACTAACAGAAGAGGAAAAAATCGAAATTGCAGGTTCTGATTTCAACAGGTATCAAAAATAAACAAATTAGTAAGATTTTTGAGCTTAGGGTGTCGAACACTAGCGTTTACCCTAATTAATTAACTATGTGAAGTGCGAATGTATTCATTTAACTCTTTTAAGTGATGATTCTTGTATAATAAATTGTTGATAAACTGTTCTAACCTGCGCTAATGATGCTTGTGAATTATCGTTGGAGGCAGGGTAGTGAAATGGTTTAGTATGATCCTTATTAATACAAAAAATCATCGTTAACTTTGTTCCTCAAAATATTAATTTATATTTATTGTTTTTCTATATAGATTTTCTGAATCAGAATGGAATCAGTTGACTAATACTTACAAGCTCAGCAGGGTTGCACAAACTTTCTTCTCTAACTACGACCATGAGGATATAGCTGTCGCTAAGTTCAGTCACAATGCTTCCAACATATGGACTATTTCTCCGCCAGATCGACATAGACTGATCGATGAAATTAAATCCAGTAAGTTTTACGTAGTTTATGTTATATTGTTTAAAAAGTAAGTTGAACTACGTGCACACGACTGCTCTTGCGTATGCATAGGCAGTAGGGTGGTTCTTAAAAAGTCAAATTTTGAAAGTTAGATGGGACCCCCTCCCATTTTGTTTTGTTTTAAAATAAGACTCCCATATAAATTTCAGATTTAAAAAATATATTTTAGTAGTCGCTACCAAGCTATGTAGTTACAAAATTATAAAGCTTGATAATGAAACCTGAAATATATTTTAACATTTTTATTTTTATTGAAGTGTTATTTTAAGACAAAAAAATGGGATGATGCCCCACCCAAATTTCTAAAGTTGATTTTTAAGAACCACTCTAATGGCAGTTTGCGACGCTCTCAGAGGTATCTATGGGATCAAAAAACTTTTGCTTCACCAATAAATAAATTTACTAGAAAGCGTTGCTTTTTTACTCTGTTTCTTCACATTAAAATATAGTATTTTTTATTTACTTAAATGGTATTGCTAAATTCAAATCCCTTACGTATTACCCTCCCACACTACGTGAGATCAATTTAGGTTTAATTAGGTTTAGGTTCCCATTTGACCGGGAGTATCTTAGTTTGAAGACATGGATGTGTTGATTGTTGGTACAATTTTGAAATAAATTAATGAAATTTCCTGCTTGGCATGGCAACACATTTATTTGCATCATAATGTTTTCGACGACTTGACCGTTATCATCATCAGTGAATGAATAATATAGGAAAATACAAAAGATATTCATCAAACAGTGTTAAGATTTTTAAAAAGGTGATGTATATAATCATACAATAAATAAAGTTATCATGATGAAAAGTTGTTTAGGAGGCTAACATGAATAGAAATACTGAAAGGAAATACTACTATTGAATGGAAGTGTCGAGAAACTAACAGAGAAGTAACAGAGGTATACTAATGTTCTCACATAATATTGAGAATAAATTATTAACAATATTATGAATTTGTAATATATTTTTCCCTGAATATGAAATCAGGTTATAAGGAAATTAGCGTGAGTTAAACTACTTACATGAAATATCTGGCGGGAAATTTCCGGCAGGAAAATGCAACGGGAAAGTATCGGCTCAGTTCTCTTATTCTTGAGCGTACAGGGGTGACGAGAAAAGGGATGGAGGAGGAAAATTACAAATGTGCTAGTTAATTGCTGTACTAGTCAGGAATAAGAGGCAAAAGAGATCAGAAACAAATGAGACATGACATAATACATCAACACGACAGCATAAGACATAAGAATAAGATATTGAGACTAATTTGGAATGAGAGACAAAATGAATATGAGATAAATAGAGGTCAATAAATTCAGATAATGGCCGTACTGTTGAGACGCTGGGATTATACCAGATTTAGAATGAAAAAAATGGGAACGGTGGGGGAAGAGTGGTGTTGAGAAATGAATTTCACGGAAAATTGTAGACAAATTACTGTCTTTTGCTAAGGAAATCAGTGGACGGAATGGAAAATCGACTTGTTCTTTTAAAAGATGGTTTTGTCTCAAATGTGTAATTGTTGTAATTTTTTACTGTGCTAAAATCTTTTTTTTCATTTCTGTAATGGTGACATTGGTTTGAGTGTTGTGTGTCCGGTTTGTGTGAGATGTGTGGCGAAGTGTGATTTGTTTGTGATGATTTTCCATGCGTGTATGTGTTCTCAGGTGTATGTAGTGAACTTCCTTCCTGTTTGATGATATATACTCGTGTAGCATTGCAATATTGACAGGAGAGTTTGTATACTCTTTGATGGGTGTTTTTGGTGGGTAGAACATAATTTTATGGAGGAAATTGTTGGTTATATACGCAATGTTTGATTTTCTTTGTAAAGTCTGGGTTATAGAAAGAATTAAAATGTATAAATTGTGTTTATGTAAGGGATGTGTATGTTTGAAGTTTGAGTTTGGAAGGTTTGTATTAAATTAATTTATCGATTAAAAATGTTCATGACCATTGTTCCGAGCTATTTGTATTATGATAGAAATTTCTTTTTTAATGTTGTACGGTGAGACGGATGTTGAAGTGGTGGTAAATCATTGAAAGGTGGCGTGTTTATGAGAAATGTGACGAGTTATGAATAACTGGAACGGTGTGTTATCGAAGGGGTGTTGTTAGTGATATTTATAGTTAAGTCCAGGAAATTTATGAAATTATTACCCCTCTTTGTTTTGAATTTTATGTCCGGATGTTGAGAGTTGATAAACTGACTGAGACCGATGATAAAACGATTGGTTCAAAGAAAAGTGAATGCAGTCGGTGCAGAATCGTCGAAAACATATGCAAATAATTGTTACCGTGGCAAAACCAGGAAATGTAATTAATTTGAGTTCAGATTGCCAGGTGGCGCTTGCGACCCATTGTTGTTGATTACTTTGTGCTGTACGTGAAATTAATCTAAACACAACTATGATAAAAATCTAGTGTCCTGCGTTATGTCGAACTCTGTCCAGAGGTTTGGCTACATGTTTTTAAATATCACTGTGGAAGTACGCTTCAAAACCACTTTCTTTATTTGTTTCGAAAAATACAAATGCAATGCGTACCAAAATTAAAATTCATTTCCTCCCAATATCTGCACTTCCAACAGTATCAATACGCGAATATTCTTGTGTTACATTCGTATACCTTACCCACGTTCCCACACGAGACTAGGCACGTCCCCACCTCGGGGAAGTTTGTGCAATATGCTACACATTTTCTTTCGACATTTAATCTCTAACTCTTTCCTCCTATTATTTTATTTGCATCTCACGTTCTATTTGCTTTCTTATAACATATCTCACTCTACTTAGCTGCCCCACGTTCTGGGAAAATAATTCGCACCTCTTCTTTTACTTCAATATCTCCTCTTCACACCGCATCCTTTCACTCCGCCTTTTATCAAGCATGTTGTGTCGACTCTCCGTTGTACATCGTATAAAGAACAATCCCATGACATGGTCTCTATATATTAATACTGTCTCTATAGGAAAATGTTTGATCCCAGACGGAGTTCCGTGAAAAGAGAAGATAACTTCGAAGCTGCCTAGAATGTTTGATGGATTTAATGACGGTTTTCTATTATCTCAATCCTGAGTCTTTCACTGCTGACTTGATCTTGCGTGTGATAGTTTTGAATTTCTAGTCAGCTGTGACACATCTTTCCTTTTCACAAATATTCCTGCAGCGGAGGCAGTACAAGTGGTTAGACAAAAACTTCGATCATAAAATCTGTACACCCCCCAGGGGACTTACATCTAGTAAGTACGTGTATGGCAAACACGGGGCCCCGAGCTGAGTCTGGCAGTACTTCCACTTGCTTGTGCTAGGCTCCTTCCTTTCTCTTTCCTGACCCTCCTTGGTCACCTCTTATTCTTTACTGTCCCGACGCTATTAGGACTAGGATATCTTTCATTTTCTTCTTTCTTCCTTTTTTTAATGATATAGGTAATGTTTTGAGATATGTTGATGTTTGAGTTTTGAGTTGCAATTCAAGAGGGTTTTCAGTGGGTATGGTTGAGTCATTCGGCGAGTCCCACACGCGGGGAGAGTCATGTTGGCTCTCCCTAGTGCTTAACTGCATTTTCCCTACCTGTACAAGTTTTTAGGGCTCTAACGACCTCGATGTCGACGAGCCGTAAAGCCGCACAAAAAAAACTACACACAGATGTGGCAGATCTACTAAAATTATGCCTGAGAAATTTTGTTTTTCAATACAGAGAATTATTACGCACAGGTGGAAGGTATAGCTATGGGACTTCCTTTATCATCAATGGGGACAAAGGACTGGCGCTACGCAGAGCGTGGAACTGTTTGCAAAAAATCACGCATACACTACATCCTTACCTTGCCAAATGACTCTGGCGCTCCGCTATTCGCTCCAGTGCCACCACACCCCGATACCGACCAATGACCGAGACACGGCGTCCAATAAGGACTGACCTGGCTCCTGCCTCCTGATTGGTCCGCCATTACACCATCCATCCATGTATGCGCACACTCCAGCGGGAGCGGCGCTTTCACCCTGAAGATGGCCTCAGTATGGAGGTCGAAACGTCGGCACCTCACAAATGACACAGCAAGAACCCGGAAACCAAGACACCATTGACAACGGCCGCGGAAGCCTACGACAGCGTACGATACGTGTTTTATCATATGTATAGTTCGTTCTTAAGTGCCGTTCCTTCGTCCCACCGTATCAACCAAGTCAACGCCACCTAAATTACAAAACCTTAGCAGATAGACCGAACGCAAAGATCACTCAGTGACTGTGTTAATTAATAGCTTTATTTATCTCAAATTAAAATTAATCACATTAAAATACAAATGATAACGTTTCTGAGTTTTTCGTAAAAATGTATGCATCCTTTTTTATTCTTATATCACTATTAAAGTTACATTTAAAACACGAGAAAAAATTAATATAAAAGGTTGGACCATTAATATGAATACCTAATAAAATTTAATGTAATTAATAAAACAGAAGCATGTCATTAGAATTAATATATTTACAAAAAATTGTTTACTTTTGATATTAAAAACAATGATCCAAGAAAGTACCAAAATATATTTAGTTACATTTTTGACTACGGACACTTCTGAAAAATAAGACTAGACAAAACATAAACCAATGACAAGAAGAGATCTTCAAGAATTTATACAAAAAAAAAAGATTAAATAGTGAAGAAAATTGACATTCCGTGGTTAAAGTTAAAATATGAGAAATATATTAACATGAAAATGCCATATAATATTAATTTTTACTCAATTACATTATTCATTAGATTTAAATTTCATCAATATTAATAATTTTCTTTTTGAAGTCTTATTTTCCGAAATAATTTTAGTGTTTACAATAACTACTTAGAATAGTGTTGGTAGAAGATTTCAGGTATAGCATCAAAGGAGTGACATTTTCAACAATTTGTATGTCCAGATCGTCATTAGCCAGTAACGCATTTACAGTTAAATATATAACAATTTCTTTGTGCAGGGTGTTTCAAAAACTTACTCTCGGGGTCTCAAGTTTTTGTACAACTACTGAGTTGTACAAGACATTGTTGACAATTGGGTATAATAGTCCACCTCTATCTAATTTACATTCACCTCTTGTCTGTATCCATCTACACAAACATAGTATTTAAAGACTGGTGCAAGCCTAATTTCAAATTTGCCTTCTCCAATCATGTACCTCTTCGAAACAACGGTAAATTGGTCACAAAAATTGTTATTCACTATTCACACACTCAATATTTTCAATGATTTGAATTCAAATTTTAAATATTCCCTTTTCATGGTAATTAAATTATTCAAAACTGCCTTTCGTAACTATCAATTTCGTCTTTCCTCAGCACTCTCACTCACAAAAACACTATCAGATAAGTTAGGTACAACACCAGGAATTTTTGCTGGAATTGCACCTTTTCGTAGACATGGGAACTTCGAAGAAGCTAAAATTCTTTCGTCAGTTTTATCTTCGAACATAAATGTTTCCTTTTCTACACCACTGTGGTGAAAATGAAGACTGCAAACGTGTAAAAACAGAACCTGTAGTAGAAAATTTTTGATAAACAAATAATTTTTTAGAATATTAAATATTAGAAATCATAAGTTTGGAATATTTGCTTGGGACAAAATCCTTCCGTCTTATTGCTGATGTCCGTTTCTTCCTTAATTCACAATCTTTCGGGAAGAAAAAGGCGTGAGCTCGAGGACAATTTTTATAGTTTCCATTGCACCCAGGTACGCAGTACTTAAAAACCATTTTGTAATTTGGAATTTATATGATAATTACGAATGTTAAGAAAAACTTCAACACACGTCAATGAAACATACAAAACGCATTGCACATCACAGTTCTCAGCATACGGAGCCTACAGCATTCGCCATATTACTACATTGTTATATCAGTATGAAGGCTTTGTAGTTTAGGTGGCGTTGCTAAAGCCCGCTTTATGTCTATTGTTTCTCATGCCTCCGTATCTCCTTGTTTAATGACTTTGTCGTCAATCTTCACTTCTATTCTCTTCAACCAATAGCGGAGCCGTATCTTACGTAGATGAATATATATTGGCATTATTCCTAACAGAACGTCTACCCGACTCGTCGATACCGTGTTGTAAGATCCACTGAACCGAAATATAATCTCTCTCAATGAGATTCTTTTCTACATTTCTTATTTTTGGCAGTCAGAAACTAGCTCCATTACTCGTTATCGAACGGATTCCCCTTTTATATTCTTGTCTCAGTTGTTCCAATGACATGTTGTGTTTTGAGTATCCCACTTGTACGAGACTATAATGCAACTTTCTCGCTTTCTCTGTCTCATAGTTCACGTGCGCCGCAAATGGTAGTCATTCATCTAATATTACCCCTAGATACTTCGTTTGTCACTCTATCTTAAACGTCCTGCGTTACATACTGTAGGGCTTCGACACAGTCGTGCTTTTTTACCCAAATAAGTTCCTTCAGTCTTCTTCGCAGACAATGCTAAACCTTTCATTTTCACTTCCTCTGTACATGGTCCCATTGTTTGAACCCCTATCTCTTGTATTTCTCTTCTACTTTGTCCTTTCATTTTAATACAAATATCGTGTGCATAATCTGTTATCTCCGTCTTCTCAGAAAATCATCAATGAACGTATAATTATAGTGTGTTTTTTTTTCGTGGGGCTTTAGGGCTCGCCAACATCGAAGGTCATTAGAGCCCATGCAAGTAGGGAAAAATGCAGTTTCGCACCATAGAGAAGAGCCGTAATGACTCTTCCCCGTGTGAGGATTGTAGTGTGAGGCATAAACCCTGAGGCCGTACGTTTTTGTTCGTTTGAAAACGTATGTACACCTATCCTGAACAGAGTGTATGTCTGTGTACTCCCTTTGCTGCTGCAGCTGCTCCATTACACCGACGCAACTCGTTCTGTCAAATGAACCCCTCACAACGAGGAATATTATGAACACATATTCCTCCTCTCACCGTTCCAGTTTCCAGTAGCATCTTTTATTGCATCTTCTAAGTTCCCGTCCCTTCCGGAATCCATACCGATGACAATATGGCCCATTGCTTCCCTGCAAGAAATCACTCACATGGTCTGGAATCCACTCATCTAGTGTCTTGACAGTATTTGGAGCAGTGTCACGGGTCTATAACACCCCGGTTTACTCAGATCTTAATCTCCTCCTTTCCAAAATATTATCAGTTTTCCGATTTTCAATTCACGTGGAATTTCACCCCTCAAGATGCTAACATTGTAAATTCTCAATAATTAATCTGTGAATAGTTGAGTGGTTTCCTTCACCATATCATGGGACTTTTTTTATAGTTGATCATATCGTGGGACTTTTCCCTTGCTTAGTTTTCCTATTATTCCTTCCATCTCGTCTTTCATCATTGATACGAAACTGTAAGTTGTGAGTGGATTCTAACGCAAGCAATCATGATTTTTGCCGAACGCGCAACGCCAGTCCCCGTGGTATCGTAGTCCTATGTTATCTTATGACGTAATCTTCCTTCCCCCAAAATGTGCTTCAAAAGTAATTTTTTGAATTATTTTCAGTAATTCTTTAACTATGAGTAAACCAAATTTCATGTTTGTAGAAGTATCTTATAATTCTGATACATCAGTCAGTCGGTTATACTGAGGGATTTATTTAAGATTAGACTTGCTGGTTGTATGTGTACAAACATCGCGTATAAGTGCTGCACCTTTACCGAGGGGTTTTATTGCATTAACTTAATAAACTGTTTTTACCATCTTCCGTCCTATTCAGGAATCTGTTTAGAATACATTCATTTCTCTATCTACAAAATATGGACTATGTTTTTCATTAACACAAGAGTTTGTTGAATTAAGTATTACATAATTTGTGTACACTTTCAACTTTTCGGGGCTAGCATCATTTAATATATATTTTTATACAACTTTTGGAAGTAGTGTGATGCGAAAAGAACATCTTAATATTAATAATTGTACTTAGAAAATTAAATGAAAACTTATAAACATATCGCAAGAAACCGAGAAATAAGTTTCAAAATGTGCCTGACATATTTTTTCGAATAATTTTATGTAGATAAAACTGAATAAAAATTCACAATCGCTTCCACCGGGTTCGAACCGGTAACCCCCTAATGATTACGCTCACATTATGCCCGAGACTAAGGGAACCTTTAATCTTTGTTTAAAAATTTTGCCTGCTTATGTTTGTGCTCGCAAAACTCGAAAAGTAGTCGATCGATTGACTTGAAATTGTGATACAAAGTTGCATTCGAATACGCGCGTGTTTTATATACGTATTATATAAATGTCACATCTGTTACAGGTAAAAATATTATTTTGTTTGAAAAAATATATATAAGCAAAATACCACTCACTGACAAACTAATCACGAAATATCAGAAACTAAAAATCCTACAAACGTGAAATTTGGCAGATAGGTTCCTTTTACGGGGTAGACAATCACTAAGAAAGGATTTAACGAAAATTTACTCCTAACGGGGTAAAATGGGGGTTGGAATGTTTTATATTAGTATCCCAACAATTCAATAAAATGCAACAAGGAAGCAACGTATATTTTACGTAACGCGTTAGATAAAGTTTTACAATCTTCAATATTCAATACGTTCTTATGGAATGGAAACAGTATAACACAAAAAAATTGAAGCAATCATTATCGTCAGACATTGTCTTTTTTAAATATTTTATTTATTGTTCTCTTTAACACTGTTCCTCAGCACATATCCATTACCAAGGTTTGAATACCTTGTTGGTTTTTCCCTCTCTTAATAGTAATTTGCTTTCTCTTTCCGATTGTTTCTTTGCAGTTATTTTGAGGCCGCACGCATTCACCGTCCCGAACTCGTAATGATCCGATGCTTCTAAACAGTCATTCTTGTTACACTCCGTATCACCATTGACTCCATCGCACATTCTTCGAAATCATGATGTCTCCTCCTTGTATGTATATTGTCCCCAATTTCGGGGGTTGAATATTCCACTGCGTCTCAATTTTGCTAACCACCTTCCTCGTTCTTCACCATTCGTTTTGCATTCATATAGTATATGCTTCACTGTATCAGCTTGATTTCCGCATATACACGTATCTGTTCTTGCAATCTTATTTTTATAGAGAGAGCTGTTCAAAGCTCCGTGTCCTATTATAATTTGCAGGGTTAGTCTATTTGGCTGAAACCTTTTTCTGTTCTTATGTGCGAATTCCACTTCGCACATAATCGATGGAGGTCTCTTCCTTCCTTCGCCTTTTCCCACCTTATCAATAACCTCTCCAGTCCGCACATAGCGAACTTATCGATCTCAAGATCAATGGGCAATACTCCTATTTACTTGTAACGTTTTTATTTTATTTTTTTGCTCACTACGATAACATCCGCTCCAATTCATTAAACAAACTCTTTAGTACTGCTTAATTTTCTGTCATTTTGTATGAGTTTAGATCTCCTATAATTTTAGAACATCATTACGTTTCATATTGTATTCACCTAAGTCAAGCCCTTGTAATTTGTACACCAGTTTCTTTACTTTTTACGCAACATATTCAATATGATTGGTAACTGTCATCTTCTCGTCAAGTATCATTCCTAAATGAATAATTTTATCTACTATCTTCAATCGCCAATTTGAAATTTTTATTATTGGATTTCGTCTACTTGTTTCCTTTTAGCTCTTGAAATTTCTTATTATTATCATTCCGATGTGTCGAATTTCAGAACATTTCGACAACTGTAAGTCAACTAAATCGCGAATTCATTTTAACGCAAGCAATCTCGAATTCCACCGTCCGCACAGCGCCAACCCGAGTGTCATCGTAATCCCATGTTATCTTATGGCATCATCTTCACCCCCTAAAAGATGCACTTCAAATTTTCAAAATGCACATAATATATTATTTTGAATTATGAAATGTAGACAAAACTGAATAACAATTTAATTTAACCCCTAACAGATTCCAAACATTTGACCATCTGATCTCCACGCTCACACCTTACCTCAAGAGCGCGGGGGCAGTTGAGATTAACTAAAAATTCTCAATTTAAATAGAGTTTTAAATGGTTATGGCAATGGGCATACATTTTTAAAAATTGAAATGATATTGGGTGATGTAAAGTGATAAAATACTTGTTTACACTTTCAATAAACGTATGTTCTATATCTAGAATTAAATATTAACATAAACTAACAGAAAAGTTTAAATGGAAAATACACAATTGAAAGATTTCAAACTTGTAATATTCGACTATTCTAAGCCATAGAAGTGTTCTGAAGCAAATATACAATGTATATACACTGTCCCATAAAATTGGCGGTGCAGTAAATTCATCGCTCTATTACTTCTATGTTTTCAATTGTATCAGTTACATTTGGGCTGAGGAAGCTCCTATGTTGTACCTTATTGGGAGCTGTCTGTGCCGTCCTCATCACGCTGGGACACCCTTAAAGTGAAGAGAAATGCAATTTTCGAGAAAATTGAGCAAAAATATCACACTTCCAAATGACGGGGAGAGCTAGTCACACGTATATAGACTCAATAATGTGCATTCAGAGTCATTAGGCATAAGAGTTATTAGAAAACTTAGAAGTAAAGATACTAAAAATATATTTTGGAAAGTATTTTAATTGAGCAATTAAGCAAATTACGTTTCATTACTATATGTGTTTAATTTGTATTTAAAGATTTTAAATAACACAATTGGTGTGCGGAAAACAGAAAAAGATTGAGAAATGTCAGACCATGTATTATATTTTTAGTAGAGTTGAACGAATATTGGTTACTGAAGAAGGTGAAATTGGTGTTTAACTTTATTTTTATATATGATTTTACATTTGCCACAGAAATTCTTTTTTACATGGAGCAATTAAGCATTTAAGTATTCAAATGGCAAATTATTTTATTTTTTCATGTAATTGAGCTCTTATTGATTTGGGTTGTTTTTTTTTTCAGATAAAGAAATAATTTTCCAATTGAGTTGGCAGTTAGTTAGGAAAAGCACCAGTAAGAGTTCTACTGGTAAAGCAAGTGATAGTGCAAAATGGACCATGGATAAAACGTACATGCAACGGAAGGAATTCATTGATATAATAAAAATGGATGAAGGTGCCACAAATATTACCATCGGATATCTCTTTCCCAAATTTCTGAAGTTTACAAACAGGGACACTGTTCACCCTGTAACACAACTCATGAAGGGCAACAGTAAGTACTTATACCAAATATTCTTGCTTTCATATTTGTTATAAATAATATATATTTAATATTTAGTACCAAATTGTTAAATGTGTTTAGGAGAATACTTTTTACATATTTATTTATAAATCAAGTAAATAACGATATCCTCTGAATTTATGACAGGTCTGGTATATCAATTAATTTTTGATGATGTAATGATGATGATGACGATGTAATTTGCAAAAAAAAAATCATTAGTTGTACTTCGATGATATTGATTTTTCGCGAACCTAAACCACCAAACTACCAAAATTTGATAAGATTTCATTCATTTGTTCCTGAGATGTGAATTTTTAAAGTCACACGAAACACTATATCTTCAAAACTGTTTGACGTAGAGAGTTGAAATGTATTTCTTTGTCTTTAGATTGTTATAAGCTTTAACATGATGTGAAACATTATAATATAAAAAGCATAAAAATAAATTTAAATTTATTTCCAGACAATTTTTTTCAACAGGTGTGGATTGGGCCAACACTTTTCAATGCCTAATGTTATCTTTTCAGTTATTTATCTTTTGAGGGTTTTGAATTCATTGATTCTCCAGAACGACCATTGGTGGTGAAATGGTAGACAGAGGTATCTTCATCCTTCTTTACACATGTTAAATCACTTACCATGTAAAAGAGTAACATTTTCAAAAATTATTCTTCGGTGATTTAATATGATTTAAATAAAATGTGTTTAAATTGAAATAAATAATGATTTATATCAATGCACGGTACATTTACTGTTCAATAGCTGTATTGCAACAAGTATGTTAAGTATTGAATGTGTTAATACCATTTCACATAAATTAATAAAAATAACTACCTTGATGTCGATGAGCCATAAAGCCACACAAAAAAATACAATTTTAATACACCATAAAAAAAATATTTTTTCCCAATGGATCCTTCAAGCTTGTATATGGTGACAGTCAATTATACAGCAGAAACGACTCCAAACAGTTTCAAATCAGATTATTAAACGTGTGTTGCTATAATTCAAATTAATTACTTCAATGTGATCCCATTTTCATCCTATCATCAAATTTATCCATATTTTTTAAAAAGGTTCCAAGATTTTAAAAATAGAAAAATGTTTGAATATATGAAAAATTTGAAATATATTTTTGATATATTTGAAATATATTTTTATGTTTTTCACAAACATATTAAATATCTTATAACAATTTATAACAATCATAAGACAATGTAACAAATTTCAACTCTCTGTCAATAGTATTGAAGAAAGAGGTATTTAAACATTTCAAAGCATGTTGGAAACTAAAAAACGTTCGGTCCGAAAAATCTAAAACTTTGCATTTTTCATATAAACCAATAGTACCATCTATGTACAAGAAATATATAATTCCGAAACATGAAGACCCAATTTCGTTTGATTTCCTACGTAATGCTCCAATAATGTACATCATAATGATACAAATATAATTGTGTTACATTGTTTAATTAGCATTACATTGTTAACAGCAATATAGGAACATTGTTAACTAGAGAATATTATAAATAAATAAATAAATTTATTGTAAAAAAAAACCAGTACAAACTGCCTATGAGCACGTGGAGGTCAATAAACTAATTTACTCTCCGGAAGCAAGCAAAGGACCATCCCATCAATTCCGATCAAAGGCCCTAAGGCAGAGGCGGATTCAAAAAAATTCAACATAAGTTCCTAGATAAGACAAAAACGTTAGCAGCGAGTTATAATACAATATAATGTCAATATGTTTGTAATTTTACGCAAAAAATTACATGTACAAGTTATTATCGAACTATAGATTATTCTGAGTATAGTGTTTAAAAATCATAAGAGTTGAAAAAAGAAACACTAAATTCACGATTTATTGTTACAATAAACACGCCCCTAGACAAAGTCTAGAGAACCTGTATAATAAATCCGCCTCTACCCGAAGGAAAAACGGAGATAAACCTGGACCAGGATGGGGCAATAGAATTTATGTACACAACCGTGCCAAAGTTGAGTACACATAAAACTAAATTAATATGAACCATAAGACAAAACAATCACGCAAGAAAATAGTTTTTGAAATTGTTATAAGTTATTTCAAACGTACTACAGAAATGGCGTGATAAAGTACAAGACGGATTTAACTTTTATTAAAATCAATAAATTCTTTTACAGTGTAGAAGCACTGGTGCAGGAGGTAGTTTTCAATCGCAGATTTGAAGAGATTCAATTTCATAATATTTTTTATATTCTTGGGCAGGGAATTATATAGAACGATTCCCGAATGATAAGGTCCTTTTTGGCAGTGTGGTTGACACTCTAGGCCGATGAATATTATTACTATTGCGAGTATTGTGTTCGTGAACGAGACTGTTTCGTATAAAGCAAGGGTGGCACTTTAGTAGATTTATGTGTGATATGTTTTAAAACAATTTCAAAGTTCAGAAAAAATACGTCAAGATCGGATTGAGGAGGTAAAACAACAATACCGATGTCGGTCAGATTAACTGCAGAAAATTCGAACACATTATCTACGCAGAAGTTCTCGTTGCCTGGCAGTGGAGAAGATAAAATATCATTACGAACGAAGATACACGTACCTTCGAGGGGATTTTTTCCTTTAAAATTTTGCCGGCAGTAAGAACTTGCTAAATAATAATTAGAAATAGCAGTATCATTGATGTTAGTTGACAGCCAATGTTCTGTGGGGCACAGCAAATCGAATGGACTTTCGTGTACCAGAATTTCAATGTCTGTCAATTTGTTTGAAAGGGATTTGACATTATGATGAAATATAATTATTTTATTTTCGCAAAGAGTTTGTGACTCACGAGAAATGGAATCGACGTTAGATTGTGGAGAGGAATTTGAATTTGGAACAGCTTCTAGTTCCGGATCAAGCCCACACACTGCATCTGAACGCGATTGTCACCTTCGAGTACCACATCGTACTCCTGAGCGCAAATAGTAACTGTGTATGGGGGCGGCAGGAGGAATAGATGAGGATATGGGAGATGAGGAAGCAGTAGGCAAAAGAACGGGGACAGGAGAAGAAATGGGTGTGGACATAGGAAGATATATAAATATTTACATATAAATAATATGTAAATAAATTATGCTTTCTTTTGTCTGTAAATATGGTTGATAATTTTATTTGCTGATAATTTGCCGTCAAACTGATAATTTTATTTGCTTTGTTTACTATTTTGTTACTTTCTTTATATTCAAATGCCCACAAATTTGTTTGAACCATTTTAAAGCTCTAACTGATAAGCTGTAACTCTCTTTATATTTTATGTATAATTTCATGGGTTGTCTGATGACAGAAATGAGATTTAATTTTCTTTTCTAGAACCGTGTCGGATTTTTTAAAGTCCATTTCCAAGCTAATATTCACCCTAACGATGAACTAAAATCTGAAATCTAATCGGAGCATTTGGGACTACAAAATTCTGTGCTAGGTATATGAGTTTCACAGCAATCGAATGGACAATCAATATTTGAGAGCGAGAAACGTAAAACTGTGTTGGCGTAACTTTTTGTGAGCCGAGGAAAAGAGAGAAACGGCCGTATTTCGCGTAACTTTAAAAATTCATATCTCGGAAACTAATGAATGAAATCCTATCACATTTTAGAAATAATATAATATCCATAGAAAGAACAACATTTGATTATAATTTTATGCAGTACTTGAAGCGGATAAGCAAGGAAGAACTCGACATATGTTTATGTGGGAAGGAGAGAGAATCACCGGGACATGTGATGTGGACATGCAAGTTATACGATGCTGAAAGGGGTTGATACATAAAGGATTTGATGAAGTTTCGANAGACAGATATTGAAGTTTTTTCTCAATCGATTCTTATATTTTCGGAGGTGCTGAATCCGAATTTCAACTTTGCCATCTCATAATCCCTGTGCATTGTGAGTAAAATTCAAAAAACTTTTAAAAAAACACTCTTTTTTGTTTATAACTCGAAAACTATTCGCTTCTGGAGAAAAGTATACAAATGCAAAATTAATATGAATTATATTTCCTACACGTTAATTTTGTATAATTTTTTGTCTGGCGAAGAGATATCGCTCTAGAGCATGGTGAATTTTGACCAAAATTTTGAATTGACCCCAAAAACCAGATTTTCTTATGTTGTTTGCTTACAACTTGAAAACTACACAATTTTAGAGAATATTGTCCAACACAAAAATAAACTACAATAAATTTCCTTCAAATTATGTCTTTTTTAGAGTATTTTTCGTCAGGTGAACATTTTAGGCATAAGCCAACAAGTCACAGCGCGCTTAAGTCGAGTGTGTATCGGACGCACCCACTAATAACATTCCTGTATAATAACATTCCTTTAATTAGGGGGGGGGGATGTTCAAAGCAGTCACTCATTAGCACTTATCTGGCTCATTGAATTCAGCTTCCCCTGTTCGATAAAACAACTAGGGCATATAGGGTTCGACCCATTTAATAGATCGTAAAATATATCTCGTCCTTCCAGAAGGAAACACAGCACTGTAAAATTGATCTTAATTATTTATTCTATCAAAATTATACATTATTCTTACTCACTAACGTTTCACACGCAAGCACTTCCCCCAACATATACTCTTTTAATGTTCCCCAAAATCACAATTACCGTACATAATGATAGAATACTCTCTTTAAGCAATTATAATACTGACTACACAATTGTTCCAGTCAACAATCAATTAAGTTATACAATTGAGAGTATGATTTTTCAACAATCAATGTTTATCTTCCATGACCTTGTCAATTAATGTTCTTGATTGCCACAAGAGTCTATGACGAATAACCCAAACTGTTCTTCACTGATTCTTGTCGCAGCGAATAGTAAACAAAATACTGGATGCAACCAGTAAGTAATTACCTTAATAATAGTACTAAAAGGTAGACCATCAGTAGCCAAATGAAGTGGTGAAAAGCCAGTACATACCATTCTTCAGAACATACCATTAATGATTACCGCTATGCCTTCGGAGTTCTCCCATTCATCAGAGAATCACCCGCGCAGCATACAAGAAGCCATGACCGTCTCCTTTCGATCCCATTGAGGAAGACACCGCATTTGATGACATTTATCAAAGTTCATAATCGATGAAGTGTTGCTTGTTCGAATTCTAATCAAAGGTGCTCGTAGCACGCCGGCTGCCGAAACTTAAAACTGTTCAACTGCGTAGGTCCAAAATTTCAAAGTTCATTAAGTTTGTAATCAACTCAAACAGAATGATCAACATGTGAACTGCTCGTAACGAACATAATAACGAACAACAAGTCAACAAAATCGTGAATTGTTCATGTTTTAATGAAAAAGTTCCTCGCTCACGAAAGTTAAGTCTGATATTTCAACAATCAGAGTATCTGACCTCATTAACAAGCGAGACCGAACTTTGATCAAGCGAAAACATAAGCCGAACATCAGAATAAGAATACGAATACTCATCAGCTAAACATCTGAATAAGAATAAGCATAAGAAGCGTGTTCCTGTGGCGTTCGTTCTTTTATACTAGTCTTCCCCACCGGAGTCCCAAAAACTTAGAAATTAACTCCACCTTTTTGTGACGTCATGATTTTTGTCCTCCAATGACGATCCATTCCTACTGTGTGTGAGGTATCTTGGATAGGTTAGTCACGAAGTGACGTAGGTCAGTTCTCAGCCAATAGCAGTATTTGTTAGCTCCTGCTTTTTTCTTTCACGAGTTCCGAAAATCTGTTTATACTCCAGATATTTCCATTAGCTGTGACATTATGTTTAACTTAGATCATAAAGTTTTATGAGCAGCGTTCAGACGACACCAGTTTATTTTGAAAGGTCTGGTAGATCTCACCCACACCTCTTTCCACTATGAGCCCCAAAAATTAGTTTGAGTGGTCATTTCCTCACACCACTACGCTGCCGAATAGCTCGTTGGCACGAAATTTCTAATTGGGTTCAACACGAATATTATTTATACAAGGTCTATCTTGCCCTTCTTCTGAGTTCTGCGAAACAAAGTATCACTGTGTCTTTCTAGTAGACTCTAAGCAGCTGGCTCTCCCCAAAATTCATATTTCGCCTCATGACACACGTCCCCTCTCAAAGTGGTTAGAGCACGTCCGCATAGCTCAACGCCCCACCCTTCGAACCGATGAAGTTAACATTCTATCTTCTCATCCCTTCAAGAATTATCATTTTTCTACACATTCCAATTATTGAGGACAGCTAATTTCGCATCTCTTTCATTTAAGAAATTTCTATTCCAATTCCAAACACAGACCTCCGCAATAACACTTAAATTTTATTTTATGTTTTAAACTTCGCCTGAAAATGTTTTCCTAACAAGTATGTTTCTGTCGTGTCATCTCTAAGGACTCCTTCCCTTGACGCACCAGACTCCTCATTTACATTCCAGCTGGCAACCCTGCTCGCATCTCGTAGCCAGACAAAATCCATTTCCGAATTCTTTAAAATTCA
>NNCF01131295.1:159109-174339 GCA_002313205.1 Laupala kohalensis | reverse complement strand
TATATATATATATATATATATATATAAAATTAAACTTATAGTTGTGCAAGCAACCATGCGCTCTGAAGGATTAGGCGACCCTCCTTTCGCCCTCACACTCAACCGCGCCGTTCGGCCTACTGGACCGCCTGCACGGCTGCGTGGACAGGCTTGAGCCGAATTCAACCCCGCGGTCAAGGGTCATCACATTTCTGACTTCAAGGTTGATCTCAACCCCTGGTTTTTTCTACCTACCTTTTCCTTATCGCTGCGCAAAACGACCTCACTGCCTCGAAGGGGTAAAGCAGAGAGGAGGGCTATTTTTGAAATGTGTGTTCTGAGTTGAGACACGCGGCAGGGGATCTTGGAACAATACTTACATTTTCGAATATTTCTCGCAGAAATGGGAAATTAAATAATTTAAGAGAACTTCCACTCTTTTCGAGAAAGCCACGTTAAAAACGTGAATTCTCTCGGTGAGTAGACAGATTGAATTGAGCCCTTCATTAATTCGACGACGGTCAATGCCTCGTAATTTCTTAGTGGAAAGTCAGGGGCTTAATAATTATATTCAATAAGAAGATAACATCTTGTGGGGCGAAATAGTCAATAAATTGAATTAGTCATGAAATCGCTTTAATGTACGTCTTGTCCATTTAAAAGTTATGACTAAGCAGGTTATGTGCCACAACTAGAAATGAATGAACTCTTTAAGAGGAACTATACTATTTTTAACATTTATAATAATTATTGCGGTGAGGTCCATAAAATTATGGCCCTCTCTCAACAATTATCATACATGATGGAAAACGGGTTGAATATCGAAGAATCTATCTACTTTAAAAGTTATAAAGGAGAATATATTTAAATAACAGTTATCTGAAATTAATATAACATGTATGGAATATGTCTATCGCGTTTTACAAAAATGAGCTTTCGTTATGAATTTGAATGGTATTAAATAGCAAAATTTAGACTTGTCTTAAATATGTCAAAGAAGTGACATATTTAGTGGTTAACCTCAATAAAAACTGAAAATTATCTTTAATAATTTAATTATACCCTCCCTGATCTCAAAATTTGTAACCGTTGGATAAAAAGCAAGTGTAAAACAGCGTCCCTTCATACTTTTCCCCAAGCACACAAGCGGAGTAAAAATCCTTTCTAACATGAGGCTGAGTACTTTTCTACACTTCGGAGTAGCAGCATAACAGGACCATCTGTCGTATGTTATGACGGCGGTTTAAACATACAGTTTTGTTCTAAATTAAATATTTCATAATCAACTATCCTCTCTGTCAAGAACGTTTAGTAAAGTCTTATATATTTTTTATAATAGGTTGAGGAGATGCTACATGTATCTTGTGAACTTATTCTTGTTAGCGTACCGTGAGACAGCGCACGAATAACTAATCAAAGAAACGCTCAAGATACAAATGCAGGACTATTATAACTAATAAAGAAATTCATCTCGAACGGATTCAGCGCTGCACAGAGAAGTATTTGCACTCAAAACCTAGCCAAAAGTCTAAAATTTGAATAAAATGGTGAAAATACTGGTACTGGCT
This sequence comes from Laupala kohalensis, assembly GCA_002313205.1. Lineage (NCBI taxonomy): Eukaryota > Metazoa > Arthropoda > Insecta > Orthoptera > Trigonidiidae > Laupala > Laupala kohalensis. The sequence continues at coordinate 172,792 of NNCF01131295.1, read as the reverse complement.
GAAAGTTAGATAATTGGTGCTTCCAGGAATTGATATATTTTTGTTATCCGTCACTCCGTGACGCGTCAGGATCAGTCGAAGTCAGGTGATAGAGGAAAATAATGTTTCTTTACTAGTTTACTCTTCAGTAACTTGTGTACATATTTCATGTAATATTTATCGAGGGATTGATCTCAATTGGTTTACTGTGTATATATAGGGTCATGACTTGATTTTTCATATTTGTTGTCGTTTTCCAATTACATTAATTTTCTGGAATTTTTCTTTCAACAAATTCTGTTTTATATGACAAGGTTGTAATATGAACTTTACTAATACGACACAATTCTATGACTATTCTTCCTCGTATTCCTGAATAAAATCTACCGACTTTATCTGACCCTCAAAAAAATTTCAATTTTTGTATACTTCTGTTGTACTTTGAAAATGTTAGTAATTTCACACGAATCAAAGAAATATTATTCCTATAACTATACAGTAAAATGAATTTAAGGAAATCTGGTAGAATAGATACAGGTAACTATATCAAATGCACCAAAACCTTATTAACCACACCCAGTAAAAATAAAATGTTTCCAAGTTTATTACAAAATAGCAGCTACAAAATTCTTAAATCTTAGAATGACCTTATATACATGCACCGTATTCAAAATATTTTGTCTATTGACGATTATAAATAATTTAACATGTGCATTAACTATTTCTTTATTTTTACCTTTAAATTATGTTTATTAAACATCTGTTTCAATAATAAATTATTTGATGTCCAACACATTAGACATTTTATCCTTTAACCATTTTCTTACTTTGGTAGGACCGAACTTAAGTTAATTATTAGATTGAACTTAATAATTATTATTTATCATCGATATAAAGAAACAAATATTAATTTATCAATAAGCATAATAAAAAGTTATATGAATTACAATGTTGAATAAATATTTTCTTGAAACAATAAATATTATCATATCCGAGTACATGATATGCCGCAGTACATCATATCCCAGTACATCGCATTAACATATCAATGTAAAAGACAATATAGTGGTAAAAAATAGAAAAAAATTATATTTCTAAACAAAATAATAAAGATATTTGTTTAGCAAACACGGGGCCCCGAGCTGAGTCTGGCATTGCTTCCACTTACTTGTGCCATGCTCCTTCCTTTCTCTTTTCTGACCTCCCTTGGTCACCTCTTGTTCTTTTCGATCCCGACGCTGTTAGGGTTAGGGTATCTTTCATTTTCCTCTTTTTTTAAATGTTTTTAGTAAAGTCTTGAGATATGTTGGGATTTGAGTTTTGAGTTGTAATGCAGGAGGGTTTTTAGTGGGTATGGCTGAGTCTTTCGGCGAGTCCCACACGCGGGGAGAGTCATGTTGGCTCTCCCTAGTGCGTAACTGCATTTTCCCTACCTGTACAAGTTTTAAGGGCTCTAATGGCCTTTGATGTTGACGAGCCCTAAAGCCCCACAAAAAAAAGATATTTGTTTATACATATAAAAATGTTTATACATATAGTTCCCCTTATTTGATAAAATACTTTTGTTCAGGTTTCGCCTTGAAATACTCCACTGTGCTCCGGTGCCAATCCTTCCTCATTCGCGCAGGAGGATTATTTCAGAAAGAAAAAGAGATAAGCAGGACGAGAAAAATCTGAGCGCAAGTAAATCGCGGGGTCGAGTTCGACCCATGGAAAAGCGTCGGATGAGCTGACCATGAGGTTTAGATGGACATTTCCCGCGTGAACACAGTTATCTACTTCACTCCTGGCCCAAAGCCGTATTGTCACTCATTGAGCCTTATTCGTTTATTCCAAATGATCACTTAATAATAATAATAATAATAAATTTGTTGTAATTTATTATTATTATTACATATAATAAATAATAAAATAAAGAGCAGTAACAACTGCTTATGACCTTATTCGCTCATTTATCAATGCATCCGAAACTTTTCCTAATGTTAACCAAAGCGTTGTAGGTAGTAAGAGCCTGATGTTTGTCTATCTTTCACCTTGTCTTTCAGTAACCCCTTTATCTTACTTCACTTTCGTACATTTGGAAAATACGGGCCAAGTCCGTGTGCAGGTGAGAGCTAATTCAGATGAAGATGGTCATTTTTACTTTCCAATTATACAAAGTGTATAAGGAAAGTATTGTAATATGTCGGAAAAACGAAATGTCTTTGTAACTTTAAGAATTGCATCCAGGAAAGTCTATTTTCAAATTTTGGCGATGATGGCCAATGTCGTACGTGTGTGTGTTAGAAATTTTGTACTCCCGATAACTCACGAACAAATAGATGCATCGAAACCAAACTTGAGAATTGACTTCGATTGCTTTGGGAATATAAGCCTATTTCTTGGCAGCTCATTTCGATTTCATTTAAACTCTGTGCCTCACTTCCGATTTTCTAAAATACAAAGTTTGAAAACGTAGGTATAAACATTTTTATTGTGCTAAGAATTCTGCGTGCAGATTTCCTAAGCAGATTTTCCGTACGTCGCTCCATTTTCGAGACACTGCAAAAACTGTTTACGCAAAAAAGGGATATCTTGGAGGCACCTTGTCCAGATCAGTCAAGAAGTTAATTGCAAAGAGTTCGAGGAGGAAGATGCTATTTTGGGATAACCTTCTTTTTCAGTATGCAGATGTGTAGACAACATATACTTTGTTAGGTTTGGGAATATATCTTTTTGTACTGATTGAATTGTTTAGTATGTCGTCGTGTTTGATAATTCTAATATTTTTAGATTTCTTATATAAATTGTATCATATTTTTTATTGAAATGAGGCTTTTTACTGCTGTTTTGTTGTTAGAGCTATAATAGGAAAGTTGAGTGTGGCATGGAATGAAGTAACATGCGAATGCGGAAATTTCGCCATTATTTCTGAACTTGAGTTTGCCAGCACCTGCACAAGAATTTTTCAAACATTTCGTTGTATTTGGAAATAAAAATATTAGTTTTATACTTATTAAATCTTTACGAATAATTTTTTTTCGGAGAGATTCTTATATTTCAAGAGTCGCTTGAGACATTGCCTGCTCAGATCTTAATTATTTTACTTAAAGAAATTAATTTTATAATTTCTTAACTCTTTTCTAGAAAAATACATTTACCGTTATATCGTAATGTATCCTAGACTACAGAAGAGAACTTGTCTTTTGTAAATAAAAAATAGAGTCCACTCGCAAGTTCAGAAAATTAAATTCATCTTTCCTTTATAATGAAGCTAATTTTTTAAGCAATACACATAATAATAGAGTAAATAACAAAATAAAAAATATAATTACGCTCAAAATATTATTATTTTCATATACTGCTCATCAGTGGAGGTATTTCTATCCTTTATTCATTCACAAATTTTTTTTCGAAAAATTTTAAATATTTGTTTACAAGAATTTTTAGGTCATCCGGTGGATCATTTAAAATCTTACAGCAATGATTGCACTTATTTTGCAATTATTGATGTCTTTACAGAAGAAGTTCTATTGATCTTTACAGAAGAAGTAAAAAGATCTTATTTGTTAGTTTTTCTAACAATTATTATAAACTGCTTTCAAATTACAGTAACACAGTATAAGTAAAGAGACTCTAATATAAAGATATAATTAAAATCAGGACACCACCTTCCTCTTTGTTAATACAAAATTCAATAGATGACTGAAATTTCACGGCGGCTGCGTGGCTAAATTTTTCTTACACACTTGTAAAATCTAAACTACTTGTGCAAATTTATGATTCAAAGACATTTTATCTTTAAAATAGTGATGCAGGCTTTCACAACCTCGGCCCTTTATAAACCCAGTTTCCACATCTGAAATTTTAGTTCTAAGTAGATCCTGAAAATGATGGCTGCAAATGCCAGAAAAACGTTGTTTTAACAAAATGACGACGCGGCTTATTACCCTGAAAGAATTTTTAAATTTAAAATTTGTATCTTTGTTAAATGCACAAAACCTAGAATCCATTAAATTTAATGATGATTGATTTGTTTCATAAATAAATTACTCTCTTAAATTGAAGTACTTTAAAACATTCCAATTTACGGTAGAGCTTATAGATTGTCCTTCTTATTTCACAGCTCTTACTCCCTTCTCAAGTGACTCTTCTGACCCGCAGTTCAATTTGTTTTGCATTTGTTTGTAAACACCATCTAAAAAAATGAAAACAAGTCCTGTATTTCATTGTGTGAAACTAAATACTATCTAGTACTAAGTACTTATGTACTTCGTACTTAATTACGAATCAGTAAACGTATAAATATGCAAAATCAATTATACCCGCTAATGAACTTAGTTAATAATGTTTATTTCATTAAAAATAAATTGACTAACTAACCTGTCCGTTTTACCCATATTCATCTTGCCTAAAGTGCCAATATTACAAAGTTGTCTAAGATAATGAAAAAATTAAACAGGTTAATAAAAAGTTACAATCACGAGATAAAAACTTAAGTTATCAAGCAATCGATAAAACAGAACCTATTCATAAATACTTGACACTTAATACAAAAAGTTGATACACATACTACAACTTTCGTTTAATAAATGTATTATTAAAACTCGAAGATTTACAATATTTCCTAGCAGCGTATGATAAGTCTGGTGGAATTGCCGTGGGAACAAGCACGAGAGAAAATCAGAAGAAAGGCTTTAGGAAGCAATGACCAAAAGATGAAGCATCCAAAAAACTGCAAAGCTACCAATTAGAAGGCATGAGAACTCAACCGACGACATGAGAACGACTTGATTGGCTCACTTTGAAAGGATTCAGTTGCTAAAAATTACCAAAGCGATTTCGAGCACAACGAACGGACTCAGATCATTTGGCTGACGCGAGGCTGGTCCTCTCCCCAGCAACGCGAGCGAACGCAACTTGTTCCTGAAAATGCGCGAAGAGAGAACAGTTAAGGGCTGGCTCACATGTCCGTCGAACGCCGGCGTTCGTGGTAGCCAAAAATCGCAGACTATCGGTCCAATATCGCATTCTATTGCAGCGCTAACGCAGTGCTCCCAAACATAGTTGTGCTCTATGGCAGTGGTGTCGTCTGCTTCACATAGCAATGCGATTCGTAGAAGCGTTTTTCCTATTGCAGCTTGTTGCAGTGCATCTGTCGCCCAGCTTTGCACCGCTTTCGTGCGACGCGCCCAGTCATTATTTAGATGAGTCCCGCGTGTTATTTTCGTTTGACTGTTTATTTACTGACATTTCGTTGTTCACTTTTTGTTAGTTAAATTTGTATTGTCTTTTAGTTACAGTTTTATTATGTTAGTTAATTTTTTGTTTTTTATTAACTTTTATTAATTAATGGTTCAAAATGCAGTATTTCGACACAGAGATTAAATATCGAGATGGGAGGTCAGACTTGCGCTATGGGATTTAGAATTCCCACCCTATAGTAACTTTAAGTCACACAATATATATTATTCGTCCGTCATAAGGTCGTAAGTCTATAGTAACGAATACAAGAAAAACCGCCTGGGACGAAGTTTATTTTGTTGATGTTCCCGGAATACGCTCTGAATGAAACCTCTGAAAATTTGGATAAATTCAAGGATAAGTATTACATTATATTTTAATTACTGTGATGAACAACTGTATTGTATGCTATAGTGAATCATATTTTAGCTCCTCCGAACAACCAAGTTCAAGTGTTTTTATGGCATATTTTCATTTAAATTGAATTCCACAACACAAATTATAATTAAATTATACATAACAAAAAAGGAACTTAATGTAATATAAATTAGGTATCCATGGAGGTATACCCTGTGTTGAGATTTCCTTCGCCATAAAATAAATACCAAGACTCAGAGTGATTGGTTGATAACCAGCCTCAAATAAATAAAGAAAAACAGATCTGATCAGTAAAGGGGACTGAAATAAATTGTATTATTGTGCTAGCAAAAGTGTAGTTACATTATTTACTACAAGACATTCAAGGGACAAAGAGGAACATGGTCTTGCACAAGTTTCTAAATTTTACTTATTTACTAATACATTTTATGTAACCTTTTTTTAACCTTACAGACTAGATAAATCAATCGCTGAGTCTCGTTACACAGCTCTGCGACTTTTAGCGTCAACGCCTGCACGCGATTTTCACTATCGTTTGATATGCGCGCTACCACGAACGCCGGCGTAAATCGGACATGTGAACCCACCCTAAATCTTGCACTCGCGTGTTTCCGAGGTAACGCCGCGATTATACGGATGCGCAGCGCATAATACGGATGAGAGCGCTACATTATTGTGAGTGCGTCCAGCGCCGGAGTACGTATTTTCGGGATAGCTCTAGTATTTTGTGTTTCCGCCACGATTGTACGAACTGACAGTCACCGCGAGGTCACTTGTGATCAACGGTCGTCATTTTTCAATCTACTAACTCGAAGCGGTCCTGACTTGTCTGTATACGTGATCGCGAGCAAAAAATCGCCGCGAGTTTATGAACTTGGGGCAGTGTCCTGAAACTGAGTACTACAGTCGGCCACCAAGGTCGAATTGCATTCTCTGCTGTCACATGATTCTCCAACAACTCAGTTGCCATCCATGGATATATCCATCCATTTCTATGCTTTAAACACAGTGAATCATTAACAACTTACTATCCAGTCGTAACGATCAAATTGTAATTCTGTAACTGGCTGATGTTACTTACGTCATAAAGAGTGGTCATTAAGCCATAGAGACAATTTAGTTAACGCGCTGAGCGACCTGTACAACTATTTTGGACGGGACAAAATTTTACTTGGTGTGTGTATGAATGCATTGAGTAGTTTTTTTGTTTTTTCAAAATTGTGTTTAATTTTCGTGTTTCTTTTTGTGAATAAATGTAAATAGTTTCATGTTAAGTTCTTTTATTCCATAAGTCTAGTTTATCTAGAGTATCATGAGTAGGGAATCTAGACTTGTGTTGACCCAATAGGTATAAAACTAGAAAGTACCATAAGTGAGTTTCTTGGATGGTCTGGAACTAACAAGTCACCTGATCATAGTGTGATTCAGAATTCCTATTACACATTTATAGGTGCTGTAGAGAGGACTCAGAACAGCAATATTTGGTATAAACCCATGTCCGGAAATGCACCGTTTGGAAGATAAACGACTTTGAAATAACGTCAAAGGATACGCTGTACGTGCGTCAACCAACTCGTACCTGCGTGAATTTCAACATACGATGCTCGAAGTGGCGACCACGAGTTTCGTTGCACAAAGTATACCTGCAAACAATGATCACACACACAGTCCAAAAGTCCTGTAGTGTCCTGAACGATCTCCGCTGCAGCCATTACACAAGCAAAGAGATCGTCCTGTGATTCCACAGGGGTCTCGTAAACAATACTCTTCGTGTAGCCCCACGGGAAAAAGTCCAGAGGTGTTGAATCGGGCGATCTTGATGGCCAACGACTCGGTCCACCGCGACCTATCCACCTATTCCCGAATATTTGGTGAAGGTACTGACGGACGTTGCGTGAAAAATGGGCTGCCGCGCCATCATGCTGAAACCACATCGTCCGACGGATATGCAATGGCACATCCTCCAAATGCTGTACCAGTACGTCTTGTAGGAAGGTCAAGTACCTGGGACGCGTTAGACAGGACGGTAGAATACACGAGACAATCAGATGACCGTGGATAATACCAGTTCACACATTGATACCGAAAAGATGTTGAAATCGATGGGTATGTGTGGCATGAGGGTTTTCCTCATCCCAAATGTGGTTGTTACGACGGTCGAACAGACCTTCGTTTGTGAAATGCGCTCCAACTGTGAAAAGAATGAGCAGAGGTAAGCCTGGAACGTCGACACAACGGTGTAGGAACCATGCGCAGCAATCGGCACGTGGCGCAAAATCAGCTGGACCTAATGCCTGCACCCTCAGGAGGTGGTATGGGTGAAGTTGCTGTTCATGGAGAACTAGCCAGACGCTTCTCTGGGATACTTCCACGGCACCTGCGATGTTGCGGGTATTCTCGTAGACGGGTTCTGGTCGACCCGTTGGAGGACTTCCTCTTCCGCGTCAACAGTGCGGCGCGTCCGGTCACGACCTTAATCGGCTCCATTAGCATTAAAGGTGCCGGTTTCCCGAAACCTTTGTTCCAATCTTGCAAAAATGGCATGTGATGGACGGGCACGACCCGGAAATCGTTCGTGATATGAGCGTTGTTTTAATCGACCATTTCGTCCACTTTCACCGTAGATGAGCAACTTCGGTGTACTCGGAAAACNATAAATAAATACCCCTACATCATATCATATCAAGTGTGTGCCCGCTAGATGTCCACAAACGTACGGCTGAAAAATAGACAATGGTGACCTACTCACACCGACATTGCACATTAACATTAATAATGCATGTTCCTTGGTCATTCTCCCCACGTAAAACGGTACCTCTACGTTAAACAATTTAATTGTTCCCCCAAAATCACAACATTAATTACCCATTCAAAATAATCAAGAAACATTAAACAATAATGGATATAACAAAAGTTATTAGTTGTCCTAAAATGCATTACTAATTTTCTTTTGTAATGACCACTATGAGTACATTACATTGTTAAGAGAGGGCAATGTACATCCGACGCTCTACTATCTGTGGTGATATATTTTGCTTCCCTTTTAAATTTCTAAGAATCTTTCTTCCTTTATGCAGTTCGCAAGCCTCCTGACCGACACTTCCTGGTATTCATGTTTTTTGCATTTATAGTTGAAGTACCTCTTTCTTAAGACTGCGGTCACAGAGCAGATGAAATACAGTTGTATTCAGTCTTTTGGCATCTCATAGAAAGGGAATTGGTGGTTAAGCCAATTTTATGGTTATGTCCTCTTAGTTGACAGTGCCGACATGTCCATAGGTAAACCCGATCCTGAGTTTAGATCCTATAAAAGTATTACTAGTTCCTCCTTCGAAAGCTTGTCTGGTTTTTCATAGATACCGCTGTATCCTGGGATCTACATCAGTTCTTCTGAATTACGTGAGGTTAGTATCTTTAGGTTTTGTAGGCATTCCCAGACCAATTTGGATTTGATCTGATTTCCCTCAAAGACATTTAAAACCTCAAAGACATAGACTGTCAGGAAGTTTAGTGATTCTTCTACATTTGATATTTATACTTACCTTTACACTGTCCAATATGGCAAACAGTTTCACTTGAAAGACAGAAGCTGAAGGATAACCTTCTGCCGCAGCCCCATAATCCCCAGTTTCTGAGGTAGTTTTTGATATATCCGTGAACCAGGTTTGTCCTATCTAAATCCTTGTACAATTTAGTTCCTTTTCGCTGCGATCAAGATGATAATAATAATAAATTTATTGTCAAAAAACAGTATAGACTGCGTATGACCACGTGGAGGACAATAAACTAATTTACTCTCCGGAAGCAAGCAAGGGACCATCGCATCAATTCCGATCAAGGGCCCTAAGGCAGAGGCGGATTCAAAAATTTCAGCAAAAGTTCCTAGATAAGATAAAAAGTTAGCTGCGAGTTATAATACATATATGTCAATATGTTTGTAATTTAACGCAAATATGTTTGTAAATTTACATGTACAAGTTATTATCGAACTATAGATTATTCTGAGTATAGTGTTTAAAAATCATAAGAGTTGAAAAAACACTAAATTCACGATTTATTGTTACAATAAACACGCCCCTAGACAAAGCCCAGAGAACCTGTATAAGAAATCCGCCTCTACCCGAAGGAAAAACGGAGAAAAACCCGGGCCAGGATGGGATGTCTTATTCTCCGGTCTCTTCGATATCATCTTGTCGGTATTCATATTTATTTAATGCCTTTTGGTGAGGTTAAGGCCATGAGGCCTGCTCTTCAATCTAAACGTTGGACTTGGTGGAGGAAATTTGGAAAGAGAGATTTTGGCTTGAATATTATGGTACCGAACCGACATTTGTCTGGTTAGGTGAGGGAAACCCCAGCTGAAAACCTCACCGCGCTGCGTTTAAACCTACGCTCTATCGCTCAGCGGTATCGTGGTAGCGGTCACCTGCCCATCACTGTCGTACAATATATGTAAAATACAATACAGTGTTTTGTACCTGGGAAATCGGAGGTGTTCGTAGCACCTTTCTAGATTTTTTGTGCCATTACATAAGTGTCCAGTCCTAGCCTTATCATCTATTCGAAGTGGAGGGAGGTCAATAGAACATCAATAGAAGCTGCAGTACTAAAAGCTCTGGTTATGATATGCTTACTACTCTGGTTATGCTGATTACTCTTTGCAATCTGGAAAGTTCTTTCCTGCACGTAACTACATTTATTCTTGACCACCACACTGAAGCAACATATGACATAATGAGTATGAACATTGTAATGTACATCCAATACATCACTTTTGGTTTCAGTCCCATGTTTTGAACCCTGCAATAGCTTGACAAGCCCCTTAGTCTCTGTAGACTTGTTAATGCTTGTGTTCAATTGTTTTTTTTTTTTTTTTTCAAGTCAATCCCTTGTCCAATATTAGTCCAGAGAATTTCACTTCTCCTATTGTATCAGTCTGTCTATCAAGTACCTTCCAAGCTTAGTTGATAATGTAGGATTGAAATTCTTCAACCTGTGAAATAAGATCTTCGAATGTGTCATGGTGTCCCGAGTTGTAAAAGCCACCTTCACAGGTTTAGGAAGATCATTTGCCTTTATGATTTTTAAGGCAAAATCCTCTTTGAATATTAACTCATTGAGGTTTTTCCTGAGCCAGTTACCCCCTCAGGGGTATCATTCACTCTCCTGAGAATCTCTCTTAGAATATCTTTGACCTCAGCAAGTCTGAATTCAGGATATTACTCAGGTGTAGTAGCCATCTTGTAAGATGCAATTATTTCCTTAAATGAAACTCGAAGGTCTGTAATCCCCTTAGCTTTCTTCTGACATTGTTTGTCAGAGGGCGGTGTCTCCCTCTAGGTTCTGGTCCTCTTAACAGTCTCAGACCCTCTAGGAAGAGATTGTGATTGTGAGAATGATCTCAGTTGTTTTGTCCCCTAGTATCAGTTTAACCCAATCTCGCCTTCTTCAACTTTCGTCCTGCGGTCCCTGATAATTTCATATCAAGGTGTAGCTTGTTAGTATTTGAGGCAGTAATGCCAAAGTCTTTCTTCTCAGGTTTGCTAGAACTGTCCCTCAGTCTTTTTCGGTCAGGTTTCTCTCATTGGAGTCCCTGATCTCTACTTTCTTCCCATCTCCCCATACTTTGTGTCTAAGATATTCATTAATGGTCCACGAGTAGCGGGAAATTAAACTGTTACCACCCACAGAGCCCCGAATTTGGGTACAAGGCTAACTACGATAGGGTGCCGCCTGTTACCCCGAAGGGATATTTTGTGACACCGACTTTAACCACCCCAGTGACTCGAGTCTTGGCATGATACCCAGCTGAACCAGAAACCATTCATTTCCTTTTGATTCTCTAGATGGGAGACTTTATGGGTGTATTTTAATATGGTTAACCGCTTCTTAGACGGACACCTCACCAGTGACATGCCTAGCATGTGTGACTCTGCTGGTACTTGGAACCCCAGTGTAGCTCACTGGTTCATAGGTGTATGTAAGTCCCACTACCTTCATCAAGGTCTTGCGGCTACTGGTGACGGGGAATTGACAGGAATTGACCCTGCTAATAGCCAAAAGGCAAAGAAACAGGGTATTGTGTTGTGTGTGAAATAAATGAAAAAAAATGTTGCCAATCTTTACTATATGTTTTAATTGTTCGAATTTCATTGGCGCTTTCACCCTCGACTCTCTGTTCATAAAATTGCTTGTATTTCTTTTCACTACGCCAACCGTCTTCCTCTTCGCTCCTTCAACCATTTTTGGGGAAAATACATGCTATTGTTTGGCCTTTGTCCAAAATACCTTTCACAGCCTTGCCGCTGAGTAACCATTTAACTATTTATGGCCTGCTAAAGCGCTTGCTATCTATTGTTCAGTTGGGTTCGCAACTCCTTCCCAATATTAGCAGTACGTTTTGATCCACCAACCTTCCTCGTCAACCTCTCCCCAGTCATTCTTTGTATTATTAAACAATTGTAATTGTTTAATTATCGCTATATATATATGGGGTCCCAGAAATGTTGCGACATACCTCTGGGGGAGGTGGGGCACGTCATAAAGATTGAGAATTGCATGAAACCCATGGTCGCAAGCGTCAGGGGTAAGTGGTAGCAGAGGTCGAAGATAGGAAAGGAAACAGAGTGATTCATTTGAAACATTTATTGGACTTAGTGAGTACAAATGGTGTACGACATGAATACAGCTCTAATATTAATGCTCGAAGTTTGTACCATCAGACACCGACGCATGCTTGACACCGACGGAGCATTGACTGCTCGGACTCGTTCGAATACACCGGATGTTCCTTTGATTGTAGCAGCTGCGCAGACGATTCTTAGGACGGGACCCACTTCAGACTCCACAAGATCGCGATACATGAGAGATTTCATGACTCCGCACAGAAAGAAATCAAGGCTCGATAAATTCTGTGAGCGTGGTGGTCAGTGATCCGGTCCACCACGCCCAATCCATCGATGCGGGAACGACCTGTTCAAATGCCTACGAACAGCCAATCCAAAATGAGCAGGCACCCCATCATGTTGGAACCACGTGTTGCACCTCACATTTGCTGGAACATCTTCAAACAAGCCAAGAAGAACCTGTTCCAGAAAGGTCTGATAATTCGTGGCGGTCAAGCGGCTGGTAAAAGGCACGGCCCGATTAACCAATCGCTGACCAAACCCGCCCACACATTAACTGTGAAGTGATGTTGTGCTGCGTGGTGCTGCACACCGTGGGAGTTTGCTGGTTCTCACTAATGGTCATTGTGGTGATTGAATACGCCATCCCTAGTGAATGTGGCATCATCAGTGAACAACACCTTAGCTGGGAAATTCACATCTCGGCCAATTTGTTGCAGAAACCACTGTGTGAAACGCATAAGTGCAGGATGGTCATCCGGGTGTAATAACTGCACTCTTTGGAGATGAAAGGCGTGTAAGGACTCGGCGTTCAACACGCTGGACACTAATTCTTAAGTCCTAGGCAACGGCACGTATGCTGGTGCTTGGATTAGTCTCCGCAGCATCCAACACACGTTCTTCCCTAACGACCAAACGCGTCAATCGTGGCCTTCCCTCATTAGCCCTGCTACTTCTTAATGACCCGTACTCGCACAAATTTCGATGCAGGCGTGCAAACAAACTGTTGTGCGGTCTGGGAAGCGTTCTCGATAAATCCGCCCAGCGGCTCCTACATTGCACTCAGCTATCCCATACATTAAGTGCATGTCTCCAAACTCACCATTCGTATATCGTTCCATGCTCCTCGTATGCTGGCTTGCACTCGAATATGGAAATCCTCACATTCCACTCCTGAGTCTGGCATTACTTCCACTTACGTGTGCGAGGCTTCTTCTTTTCATTTTCTTGACCTTCCTTGGTCACCTCTTGTTCTTTTCGATCCCGACGCTAGTAGGTTGCGAGGGCTAAGGTATACTTCATGTCCCTCGTTATGTTTTGATGTAATGATATATGTTTTGAGATGTTTTTATATGTTGTAATTCAGAAGGGTTTTTAATGGGTATGGTTGAGTCATTCGGCGAGTCCCACACGCGGGGAGAGTCATGTTGGCTCTCCTTAGTGAGTAACTGCATTTTCCCTACCTGTACAGAATTTT
>NNCF01131295.1:122348-158934 GCA_002313205.1 Laupala kohalensis | reverse complement strand
TGTGTGTGTATATATATATATATATATATATATATATATATATATATATATATATATATATATATATATATATATATATATATATAATCTCGAGAAATGGTGAAGTCCCCTTTAGAAAGAAAAAAGACCTTGATGCAGGAAAATGAAGCCCCGTGTGGAAGGAAAAAAGTAATATTATTGGTATTTTATAAATTATGCATTCCCTGCACACACACATACCATATAAATTGTGACCTCGAGTACGTTAGTCTGCAAATAAATCGAAGGTAAGGGTCTCAATTACTTCTTTAGGCAGTTCGCCTGGCTTTCTTTTAATTTTTCTTTATCTTACTTGGGACAATTCCCAAGAAAATAATTTGCAATATTGCATTGTTCAAAGTTAGACAAATTTGGGAGACATTTCGGAAATTTATGCAGTATTGCCGACGACGCTCGATTATCTTTAGGTCGAAAGTACGGATGTCTATCGCACTTCTCCTTCATTTGTTATATCTACCTTTCTCATATACGTAGTATATAGAAAGTATTGTAATCGTGAAAAAAAATTGGAAGCGAGATTACGAGGGAAATATCCTTTTTGGCGATCACTGATTCTGGAGAAAAAAAAGGTTTTGGCATAAAGTCCGTCTGTATGTGCGCAGCTATTCTGAGTCAACGAATGAACCAATTTAATTCGAATTTACGGTAGAGTTTACTTGTCGATGCACGTGCTCTAAGTTTTTTTTCTTACTTTTAAATAAAGAGTACTTCACATGAAGGTCAAAGTACCTTTTTGAAGTTTCTCAAAACCGGCTCCAACGATTCTGCTTAAATTTTCTGTACGTAAAGTACTTTTAGTATGCATTACATCCGCATTAGTGGTATTTCGCTTGTAAGTTTTGTATAGACGCAGTAAAATAATTTATCTGCTACATTTACACGAGTTTACTATTTCAAGAAACTTGAATAATATTAGCAGTGTAAATGGACCAAGCAGACGTATAATACTTTTCTTAAACTGAAATGAAAGATATGATTAATACATAGGACAGCAAACACACTGCTCATACGAAAATACATCAATTTCTGTCTACAACGAAATTACATTTGCATAACACTTTTACGATATTTATGAGGCTGATGTGTCGTTATATGTTTTGAAATAATATTCTGAATTTTTATTTTACTTTCAAATTTCAAATAAAAGACTAATGAGTTCATCTACCGACTTTGAGCATGGATTGAGCATCTAGCGACTTTGAGCACTGGAAGACGACCAAAATATAGACCACGCCAAAAATGACCCTTTTACTACATAATTTTTTCTCACTCCATGCTGCAGACGGAGAAACGTATGAGAAAGTATGTGTGATGGTTTTGTACCACTAATTTTGCTGTGCGAAGACGCTGAGAAAGGAGGGTGCACTGAAATCACCGACACCCGGATACGATAATATTATATGACATAATAAAACAATATCTGGGTGACCGAGCTTCGCTCGGATGGTTCACAAAATGGTCATATGATTTTCAGACAATCGTAATTCTTTTAAATATAGTACCGATGTATGACCACGCGTATCATGATCTTGACAAAACGAATTTAAAGATAATTTTTCGTGAAGGGTAACCGCGCAGTTTACGTTGCCCATGTATGATTTTGTGTGTGTGTCCGAGTTTAAGGAGTGATTCCTAATTTTATGGAAATGACACTGTATTTACCCGGTAGAACACATACAGAGAGTAAATAGAAAATAACCGTTTTCAATTGTCTCAACGTCTCGAATATGTACGTGTGAAGTCCAGGTTCAATTTTCCGCCGAGAAAACTACATTTTCATTTATTTTTGTCAACATAAACCACTTGGTTATACTTTCCTCGTGTTCAGCATTTTTATTGTATATAAAAAAGTGTTGGGTTTTTTTTTTTTTTTCAATAAAAGAACAAATTTTAAGTCAATGTCTCGAGAAACGACGGTTTAATCAGCTTGGTGTGCTGTTGGCGAATATGAGTTTTCGAATCCTTAACAAAAATATGTTGGGGATGGCTCTTTCCATGATGCAGCAGGTGATCAGTTAAGCAGCAAACGTTTTTCGCATTTCAGTTATTCAGCAGCTATTTATTAATAGTAAAAATGTTAGAAAGAGGATAAATGTATAAATAGACTTATCGACAAAAGAGAATTAAAGAAATTGCGTATCCCCGGGGATTCGAATCTCGGACATTCCGATTGTGATGCATGCACGTTACCTCTATGCCACCGATTTCACTTATTGAACTTTATTAATTGTATTATTAACAAAGCAAGTATTACACGTGTTAAAATTAACTAAGCTACAATAAGTAACATTAAAATCCACAGCTAATTTATAAGTAGGTAATACATTTGCTAATAAAGCTCTCGCACTTTTAGCATAATGACTTCTTCTAAGCGCTGTTGCCTTAGCTCATCACTTTCTTGGTCTCGTGTTTCGATTGCACGCAATCGTAAATTTTCGAAACGCTGACTTCTTTGTTGTGGCGGCATCGCCAACCTCGCACTCTCGTGTCTCGCCAAGACCGACGCACCGGACTTGTACTCCTTAAGGGCGCGCCGGGAAGGAGGCGGCGAAGGGCCCAACTGCGAGGGACGAGGGTGGTCTCGCCATAATTTTCCTTTTAAAAGTCCCAATTTTAAGACCTGTTTCCTACAAATATAAACATATTATACGTATCCCTAATGCTCACAATATAACTCTAAATCTACCTGGAAATCACTTATTAATAAATCAATACGGAAGCATATGGACTAATGAACATTGTGAAGATATATGCTACCAAGCTCCTATATTTAAATCCCCTTATGAATGTAACATTGAAAAATATAAATTTTGTAAAACTATTAATGTAAAATTAGCAAAACCAATTCTATTACAATTTCACAATAAGGTAATCACCTCGACTTATACTACTTTGTATGGTATAAACCATTGTGACTCCAACATACAAGAGTTCGAAGTTAATAATTCTAGCATTATATCAAACTATTGTAAATTATATGTAAATAATCAAGAATAAAGTAACGATAATATTACTATAAATATAAAAATACCTAAGATAAATCAAATTATACCCATGTTTAAAGATAAAAGTTATTTAATCAAATCGATCTCAAATATGTAAATCAAAAACTAGAAGAGATCCGAGAAGAAAGTATTTTTAAGCCTCATGAAATTGTTCATTATAATATAACAGGAATTATTTTATTTGTAATCACCTGTATTATAGTATTATAATAATATATTTGGTATACATGTATAGACTTAAGAATGTAAATAATGTAAAAAATTGACCTCAGAAGAGCTCCAACTTAGGGGAGCAGGAGTCATATTCGCTTGCCTAATGGCATGTCCACATATAAGTCAGAACTCACTTCCTGGGTCAAGCACAGTCGTAAACAGCTCTTGTTTTTACGTTATGATAATAATAATAAATTTATTGTCAAAAAACAGTACAAACTGCGTATGACCACGTGGAGGACAATAAACTAATTTACTCTCCGGAAGCAAGCAAGGGACCATCCCATCAATTCCGATCAAGGGCCCTAAGGCAGAGGCGGATTCAAAAAAATTCAACATAAGTTCCTAGATAAGACAAAAAGTTAGCAGCGAGTTATAATACATATGTGTCAATATGTTTGTAATTTAACGCAAATATGTTTGCAAATTTACATGTACAAGTTATTATCGAACTATAGATTATTCTGAGTATAGTGTTTAAAAATCATAAGAGTTGAAAAAAGAAACACTAAATTCACGATTTATTGTTACAATAAACACGCCCCTACACAAAGTCTAGAGAACCTGTATAATAAATCCGCCTCTACCCGAAGGAAAAACGGAGATAAACCCGGACCAGGATGGGGCAATAGAATTTATGTACACAACCGTGCCAAAGTTGAGTACACATAAAACTAAATTAATATGAGCCATACGGCAACACAATCATGCAAGAAAATAGTTTTTGAAATTGTTATAAGTTATTTAAAAAGTGCTACAGCAATGGCGTGATAAAGTACAAGACGAATTTAACTTTTATTAAAATCAATAAATTCTTTTACAGTGTAGAAGCACTGGTGCAGGAGGTAGTTTTTAACCGCGGATTTGAAGATATTCAATTTCATAATATCTTTTATATTCTTGGGCAGGGAATTATATAGAACGATTCCCGAATGATAAGGTCCTTTTTGGCAAAGAGTGGTTGACACTCTAGGCCGGTGAATATTATTACTATTGAGAGTATTGTGTTCGTGAACGAGACCGTTTCGTATTAAGCAAGAATGGCACTTCAGTAATTCGGTCTTAACAAACACGACCGTTTCATAAATATAAATGCAGGGAAGTGTTAAGATATTTAACTCCTTGAATAAATGTTTACAAGAGTTTCGGGGGTGAGATTTACAAATTATCCGAACTATCCTCTTCTGAATTCTGAAAGTTTGAATACTCTGACCGGAATTACCTCAGAAGGTAATGCCGTAACGTAAATGGGAATAAACGTTTGCAAAATATACGCAAGGGGAAATACGTGGACTAACTGCGTTAACTAAGATCCGGAATGCGTGATACAATTTGCTTAATTGAGAATTAAGATTGTCAACGTGACAATTCCATTTGAGGTTGTCTTGAATATGGAGACCTAAGAATTTTGTATTCGTAACAGTTTTCAATAGTGTTCTGTTTTAAGAAAGAAACCTGGTGTAAAGATTTGGTAATACCATTGTGAAATGACATAGACACGGTTTTGTCAGTGTTTACAATGAGACGATTTGCATGGAACCAAGTCGTCAGGTTAGACAAAACTTTTTGAGCATTGGCGTGTTTACATAGTAAATTAGTGCCATCAGCAAAAATAACCATTTTGCAATATGATGTGGATGATGATATGTCGTTCACATACAATAAAAAGAGTATAGGACCGCGAATTGAACCTTGGGGTACTCTGCAAGTAAGTGGCTTTGTTTCTGAAAGACAACGCTAAAGTATTTTATTTTTAGTATAGGATATTTCGAGCTGTTGATATCTATCTTTTAAATAAGAAGTTAGCCATTGATGTGGAAGTCCACGAATGCCTAAAGAATGCAATTTGGAAAGGATTATGCATACCTAATGTTCAAAACAATAGGCAACCATCTCATAATCTAAACTGCTATGCCTACGCCCATTCAGAAGTCATATGATAAAGATATAAATAAGAGAACGAAACGATTTTCATCATCATTCTGTTCTAGTATTCTGTATCCTACAGTAGCAGTAGCTAGCAGTTGTTCATCAGAGTTTGTAACGAGTAAATCAGTTAAACATCCTATAACTTGTAATGGCAGCTACCATTGTTCGCCGATATAAGAAATAAATGCTTTTTAAAAACTGACATCACTTGTACAAATTCATAATTAGCTCTTCTGAGGTCCATTTTCTACCTTATTTACATTCTTAAGTTTTTATATGTATAATAAATATATTATTATTCATACTGTAATGCATGTGATTACAAATAAAATAATTCCTGTTATACTATAATGAACAATTTAATGAGGTTTAAAAATACTTTCTTTTTGGATCTCTTCTAGTTTTTGATTTCATATTTGAGAACAATTTGATTAAATAACTTTTATCTTTAGACAAGGATATAAGTTGATTTATCTTAGGTATTTTTATATTTATAGTAATATTATTGTTTCTATATTCTTGATTATTTATATATAATTTACAATAGTTTGATATAATGCTATAATTATTAACTTTGTACTCTTGGATGTTAGAGTCACAATGGTTTATACCATACAAACTAGTATAGGTCAAGATGATTACCTTATTGTGAAATTGTAATACTATAGGTTTTGATAATTTTACATTAATAGTTTTGCATGTTGTATATTTTTCGACGTTACATTCATAAGGGGATTTAAAGATAGAAGCTTGGTAGCATATATCTTCACAATGTTCATTGGACCGTATGCTTCCATATTGGTTTATTCATAAATGATTTCCAGGTAGATTAAGAATTATATTGTGAGCATTAGGGATAGGTATAATATGTTTATATTTATAGGAAACGGGTCTTAAAATCAGAATTTTTAAAAGGAAAATTATGGTATCGTTAGTACCTATTCCAGTCATTTGACATTTTAACAAGAATTCATATATGTGATGGTAATTTCTGTACAACAATTGAGCTGAGTAAAGATTTTTTAATAATTTAATAAATTTATTAATTCCGTATACTAAAAAAAAACACTAGATTTATCTTTAGGGATTGTACTGCATTGATTGTTCTTTCAATAGTTGATGTATGATCTTTTAGTAACAAATTTGATTTTGGATTTGCAATGCTAGGTAAATTTGATTGATTTTTGATTGTAGTTGTTCTAACGTTTTTGAAATATTATTTTGATTTTGTGCTATTAGTCTTAATTCATTCTCTTATCTATTGATAGTTTGTTTAGCTATGCTAGCAACTGAATTGATTTCTTGATTAAGTATTTTATCATTTTCCTTAACGGTTCTAAGTTCTTGTTGAATAATTTCTGTCATTATGTTCTAAGTTTCCTGTGATCCATTTTATCATTATTCCTAATCCATTAATTAATCCTCGTTTTTGTCGGGTCTGGGTTAGTTTTATTATATGATTTTCTACTAAGTTAGTTTCTCTATCTAACTGAGTATTAAGTGTATTATTTCTTAGTTGAGGTTTTATAATTATAAAATTTTATAAAAGACTGTAATATGCTTGTTTGAGTAATGTTGTGTTGTATACGTAATATATTTTATGATAGTGTGAAAGAATTTGTACGTTCCCTAGTTCTGTCTCAAGGTATGGTACTTCAGGTGGTATTTCTTGAATGTTCTGGCTCTGTGTCGGTGTGATTGTTAATAGTAGTAGTGTGGCCATTAGAAGAGATGGAAATGGTGTCATTTTCCTGTAACAGAAGGTTCTTTTTAACTCTATCAATTGATACGTTTTTGTTCTGGTTTGACTTTTCTACTCGTATTTTAATAATTTTGTTATTTAATTGTTCGATTACAATAGCCTTTTCATAGCGTGGGGCAGTTTTCTTTCATTCATTTTTGTATTCTTTTATGTAAATGATTTGGTCTTTTTTGAAGTTTATAGTCTTGTTTGTTTCTGTTTCTAGCTTCTAATATTTTGATTTCTTTTTCTTTTTGTTTGTCTGATATTTGTTTGTAAAAAGGTATCAAGTGTTTCTGATGAAGATTGATTAATTCGTTGCGATAGTGTTGGTCTAGGTCTGGGATAATTTGGTCATTTTCGTCTTTTGGCCCGTATAGCAAGGTGAAAGGTGTGTTATTAGTAGATGAGTGAATCGACTGATTATAGATTAAAACTGCAGTAGTGATTAATTCATCGATAGGGGTGTCTTTGTCTTGTGTTCTTAGGATTCTTAATTTTTCAATTAGTATGTTATAAAATCTTTCAATTGGAGAATTGGAAGAGGAATTCTTTGGAGTGGTAAAGTGTACGTGTATATAAGTCTATATCCTGTATAAGTTCTCTTTTAAATTCGTTGTCGGCTGTAATTAGTTTGGGTGTGTTGTGGTGAGAAAAGTAATGTTTCAGTTTCCTGATTAAAGTGGTAGAGTTTCTGTCTGGTACGTAGTAAATCTGAGCGTATTTAGAAAATAAATCGATTATTGAGAAAAATCGTTTTCCTTCTAAAGTGATCGTCTCAATGAATAGATGTTCCATGGGTTGTGTAGCTATAAGTGGTCCTTGTAGTCTTGGCGTGTAAGGTTGTCTATCGAATTTAGCTTTGTTACATGTGGAACAGTTGTTAATGAAAGTGGTTGTAATTTCCTTCATTTTAGGTGTAAATACTTGTCTATTAAAATGGGCTGTGGTCTCGGTTATTCCGTTGTGATTATAGTTGTGATATCTGATTAACTTTTCTTGAAATTCTTCTTTTTCTAAGAGTTTAGTGAGTCTGTTGCATTTAGTAAATTTTGTGTCACTGTTAAATAAAATCTTTATTAATCTAATGAAAGTTAGTTTGATTTCTGTCTCGTGGAAGTAAACTGCATTATTAATTTTGGGTTTAGTATATTGCAACAGAAATTCTTTTAGGTTTTTCTTCTTCTTCTCCTTTTTTCAAGATTACGTTGAAGTATTTGTTCTTTTCAGTGAACTTGAATGTTGTTCCTATTTTAAAAGTAAATCTATTTTGAAATGAATGGAAGTTTTGTTCTGTGTACGTCATTGCACAGATTGGTTCTTCATGGGAGGTATGTTGTGTCTATAGTTTCTTCTTTGAGTTCTTGGTTTAGATTCCTTTATATATCTTCTGCGTCTTCTACCGTCATTTGTACATCGCCGGGTTCCGCTAGTAAAAATTTTATGTCTATGTTCTCCTCTTCTTTTTCTTCTCCGTAGTTAATTTTGTTTTCATTTTCTTCTTAGGTCTGAATGCGTGAGAGGGTGTATGCTACTACGTTTTCTTTTCCTTTCTTATATTTTATGTCATAATCATATTCTTCTAAACGTAGTCTCCATTTTGTTAATATGGAGTTTGGATCTTTAATTGAGAAAAGCCACACGAGTGGTTTGTGATCTGTTTCTATCGCGAACTTGCGACCAAATAGATATTGTCTGAAGTGTTTTCAAGATTCAACAATGGCAAACAATTCTTTTTCAATGGTGGAATAGTTTCTTTCCGCTGTGTTTAGGGTTCTGGAGTAGAACGCAATAGGGTGGTCCTTTTGAGATAGGACGGATCCTATGGCAAAATTACTAGCATCCGTGTTTAATTGAAATGGGATCACAAAGTCAGGATAATTCAAAATGGGATAATTTTGTATTAATTTTTACATTGTCTAAAGGAATTAATGTATTCTCGTTTTTTTAGATTTATTGTTTGTCCTTTCTTTAAACATCTCGTGCGGGGTGAAGTTACTTAAGAAAAGTTTTCGATAAACTTTCCATAAAATCCTACTAGTCCTAAAAACTGTTTGATTTCTTTTTGAGTTTTTGGTAACGGATATTCTGCAATGACTTTGATTTTGTCTGAATTCGGTTTTATGCCTTCTCTCGTGATTATATGTCTGAGAAATGGGACGACAGATCGTAGAAACTCGCTTTTGTCTAATTGAATCTTCAAATTGTATTTCTTCAATTCTTCAAAGCTTGCTTTAATGTGTATTAGGTGATCTTGAAGAGATTTTTAAAAGATCACCACATCGTCCATATACACAAAACAATATCGAAGGTTTTTTACTAATACATAATCCATCATTCTTTGGAAGGTAGCCGGAGCTTTCTTTAATCCGTAAGGCATTCTATTATATTCATAATGCCCATTTTCAATTGTGAAAGCTGTTTTTTTCTATACTGTTTTTGTCTACTTCGATTTGGTGAAAGCCTTGTGCTGAATCTAAAGTGTTAAAATATTTACATTTTCCAAGATTATCTAAGATGTCATCTATTCTTGGTAATGGGTATTTGTCTTCAACAGTCTTTTGGTTGACTTTTCTGTAATCTAAGACCATTCTCCACTTCTTTTTTCCTCTGGCATCTAGTTTTTTCAGAACTATCCAGACAGGTCTGGAGTACGGTGATATCGAAGGTTTGATAATTCCGTCGTCTAGTAATTTGGAGACTTTTTTTTTTTTTAATTTCTTCTTTCATGTGATGAGGATAATGAAAATTCTTGGAAAATACTGGGTTTTTATCTTGTGTGTGTATTTGATGTTTTAACGCACATGTGAACGTGAGATTTGAATCTTCTTGGTAAAATATATCACTATTTTCTACACAAAGAATGGATTTTCTCTCGTTTCATCTTGGTCTGTCCGTATCTTTTGTAAGATTTTCTTATTTACTTTTTCTACTTTTTCGTACGGAGGTTCTTGGATAATAAGATAATGATTTTGCTTCTAATGGCTTTAGATTAACTAGTTCTACATTATTATTTAATTCATTTGATATCTCGATATAGTTATTCTTACTAGAGTTATTTACTTTACTTTCTAGCACATAAATTTCTCCACTTATCGTCACTGGCACAAGGAAAGTCTTTGCGATTTTTTTATGGGCATAGAATAAATGTTATTCAGCTCTTCATAAAAATGAATCGATTTTCCTTGTATTGTTAAGGTGTTATTTTGATAATTTAAAATCGCACCAATGATCTCAAATCATTTGTAGAGATCAACGCCTCGTAATGTTTGTGCCAATCTAATACTAAAAACTTAATTGGTTTATTAATCCCGTAATTATTAAATATTGGATAGTTTGAGGCAGTGTTTCCACAACATTCTTTCTTCACTGATACAAGTTTAAATTCATAAGTATAGAAATAATCACTTAATCTCTTCGTCGCAACTTCGTGTTTGTTATGGAAGATGATGCTCCTGAATCAATCAAAATCTTTAGTCTGTCAATAATTATGAAAGGAAGTCTTGGACCTTGATAATTATTTAAGTATTCCCTGTGTGGGAGGCTTGTGTTTGAAAATTTCCTGAGGGGCTTGGCCTAGGTACTTTAATAACCGACCTTTGCTGTCTTGGAATATACTTGGAGTTTCCTTGTTGTGGAAGAGTTCTTCTACTAAGATTTGAGGTGGTCTTGTGTTCGTCTGGGGAGTGCGAAAGTTTCTGTTTGTGGTAGTGGTAGTCGACATAGGTGTGGGTTCATAGACTCTAGTTCTGTTCGCTTGATTTGAAGGGAATGTTTGATGGTTCATGGGTCATTGAGGTTGGAATGGGCGAAAATTAGGAGTTTGATGATTAGTTCTAAATTGAAAATTAGGTCTATGATTTTGGAAATGTGGTGTCTGAAATCTACCGCGAATCGGTGGGGGATGATTTGCTCGAAAAGGTTTCACTACGTGATTATTTGGAGATTCCTGGTTAGGTCCGTCATTGTGTTTCAATTTGTAATTGTTCCTCATAAAATTGACGAATTGGTCATGTGATTTAGTGTCGTATTTTATGCATCGTTGTAGTGCTTCTTCTAAGTTATTAGTGAGACGACTTTCTAATTTAGATTTATAAGGTTCCATTAATCCTCGCTTGAATGCTTTTAAGGCAGTTACAGTATAGAGTTGCTTTTTCAAAGTTAATAAAGGCTTTCCGTAATGAATGTAGAGGTGTCTATTAATTTCTGTACTAATTCCTTAATTCTGTGGTAATATTCTAGATGCGTTTTATGTTGAAACTGATAGCTGGAAGCTAATTGAAATTGTATGTGATCTTCCGATTGTATTTGCTCGAAACATAGGATTAATTGATTCCTTAGGTCAGACCAAGTTGTAAAAGAGTTATTCTTTATCACTGATTCTGCTTCGCCTAATGTTTTAGACTGAATGTAGCTAAATATGAAGAAATTATGTAGCTAAATAAGCTTAATAAATTTACTTAGATCGGCACTAGATCCACTGTAAGTAGGGACTAATTTAGAATATAACTTAAACTTTGCGTAAAAATCCATCTTTAAATTCTTGTTAAAAAATGCAAAATGAATAGAAAATGTGGGTAGGTGAAAGGGTACTGACATATAATTAAAAACTTCGAGGTTTGATAATGAGGTTGAAGAGTTGTCGGCTGCTCAGGGTTGACACAAGAAATACTTTGAAGTTCTCCTAGAGTTATTGGAGATGGAAGTTCTAGATGTTCTTGAAGATGAAGTTCTGGACAAAATTCTGCTCTAATGAATTTAAATTCACCCGAATCTTCTTGATTCTGTTGTGAATTTTTGAATACGGTGAGCAGTGCCCCACCGACTGCGCCAATTATGAATTTGTAGAGTTGATATCAGTTTTTAAAAAGCATTTATTTATTATATTAGCGAACAATGGTAGTTGCCTTTACAAGTTATAGAATATTTAACTGATTTACTCGTTACAAACTCTGATGAGTAACTGCTACTGCATACTGCTATTACGGCAGTTAAGCTGATGGTGATGCTTATGCAGAATGCTAGCAACAGAATACTGCCAGCAGAATACTAGCGACAGAATACTGCCAGCAGAATACTAGCGACAGAATACAGAATACTGGCGAGAGTCGTTTTGCTCTCTTATTTATAACCTTTCTGTCTGAACCTTGGATAGTCGTGGACAGAGCATCGAGGGTCATATGACGACTGCATGTTGGTCTGAACTTCGGGTATGCACGAATTGAAGACAAAAGTTATTTGCAAGTGTGGCTGACCCAGGATGTAGATATTGACTAATATATGGGAGTGCCATTAGGCAAGCGGATATGACTCGCGCTTCTGTTGTTCGCTGAGCGAAATAGCAAATAAAAGAGATTTATTCTCATGTGTGAGAGTTTGAGTTAATCCTAACCCGACTCCCACATATATTTACTTCAGCTTTTCACTGACTTGCTATTCGTTTATAATTTTCCGACAAATTCAAATACGCCCAAGATCGGTGATGTTTGGAGTAGGGGCATTTAATGGTCTCGAATGCCCACGCTGCCGGTTTCTTTGTTCGTCGAATGCTGCAGTGCTGCCGCCGATGGCACCCATAAATCTTCTTTAAACCTGTGGTTCCTTGTTGGAATATAGGCATCAGTAAAGTCTTTCCAGCGGACTCTGTTTCCTGCAACAGCTTTCACTTCATTACATATTTTTCCAGCTTCCGGATCTCTTCATAAATTGTCCTCCTCTATGTGCCTCGTGGGCGACCTCTGCTTCTGTGACCCTGCGGGTTCCACTCGAGCTCATGTCTTTCTATGGAGTCTGCTGGTTTTCTTAATGTATGTCCAATTCATCGCCATTTCCTCTTACGTATTTGTTGGGCGATGGGTATCTTCCCAGCTAGTTTCCAAAGGTCTTCGTTCCTTATTTTCTCTTACCACCGTATGTTGAAAACTCTACGTAAACAACGGATTGTAAATATTGGGGTTACTATTTACTAGCCAGATCTCTGCTTCGAACTGCCTTGACTGCCTTGACATTTGATCTAAACATTCGTAATTTGATCTCGTAAAATACATTTGTTGCACCAAATGTTTCGGAGACTTAAGAATCTATTTTGGCTTTATTTTTTTAATGACATCTTCTGAAGCACCTCCAGTCTTTGTTACAACACTTTCTAAATAAAAGAACGAATCAACTTGTTCGATATTACGATCTTCTATTTTTAGGGGTTTCCTTTGTTTTGTTTACATTTATCTTCAGTCCTGCTGTTTTGGCTTTTTATTGTAGTTCTGAGATCTTCTCTTGCATAACTACGAATATGTGCCGATGAGAAAGGCAGATGTCATCCGCATAGTCGAGGTCTTCCAACCTTCCGATTAGATTCCATCGAATGTCACTATTTCCCTTTTTTGTTACCTGTCTCATGACATCATCCATGACGAGGAACAACAACAACAGTGACAGTATGCAGCCCTGTCTGACACCTGTTGTATCATTTACAGGACGAAACAGCTTTCCATTATGGTTTTTTGACACCGTAGTTTGTATACATGTCCTTAATAATACTTATTATTTTCTGAGGTACACCGTATTTATTAAGCACATTCCAGATTTTCCCATGGTTCGAAGTATCGAATGCCTGCTCGAAATCTACGAAAGTTAAATACAGAGAAGTATTCCACTCAGCACTTTGCTCTGTAATGAGACGGAGTGTATTTATCTGAAATACACAGCTTCTTTTCCTTCTAAATCCTGCTTGTTCTTTCCATAGTCGGTTTTCTAGTGCAGGTTCCATTTAATTCAAAATGACTCTGCTGAATACTTTACATGGAATTGAAAGAAGAGATATGCCCCTCCAGTTCTTACATTTTGTTTTATCTCCTATTTTTCGGAATTTTAACTGTTAAACCAGTTTTCCAATTTAATGGGACCTTCTCTTGACTCAGTCTTTTTGAAAAGGGGGTGCAATATGTGTGCAACTGCTTCCACGTCAGCTGTTAAAATTTCTGGACACAGATTGTCTTTCCCTGGAGATTTTCCATTCTTGGTCTGCTTTAGGACCATTTTGATCTCACTGTCTGTGCTGATACACTCATGGGTGTCTGCACTGCAGGTCGTTCTTCAACATTTTGTAATTCAGCTTCTTCAACTAAGATGTGTCATGTGTCCCTGGTCCAAAATCCCTGCATAATGTTCCTCCCACCATCTCATTTGATCTTCCTCGTTTGTAAGCAGAATGCCATCCTCACTCCTTATGGGGTACGACAAACGCTTTTTGTTTCCTGACAGATCTGGTGATGCTGTATAGGTCTTTTAAGTTATTTTTACTGGCAGCCTCTTCAGTTTGGCTGGCCAAATCATTTACCCATGTTCGTTTGTTTTTAAGACCACTCTTCTTTACTTCCTTATCCAACCTTGAGTACTCTTGAGTAAGCGTTTTCTTTTCCCCTGCATTGGTCCACAATTTCATCTGCTTTTGCTGTTCGTTTAAGTCCCAGGTATCTGACATTATCCAATCTTTCTTTTCTTATAAATCTTAGTGTGTTCTTACTGACATCAAGCAAGTTTCTTCCCCCCTCCAATTTGTGTCCGAAGTATGAAGCTCACTGAGAGACTGGTGCCTATCCTCATCTGACTTCTAACTTCCTTCTCATGCTTTTCCTACATAAAATCTCTTGTATGTTGTTTCAAATTGCCTTTTGACACCTCTGATTTTTATCCTCATGGTAGCCATTAGGAGATGGTCACTACCTACGTCAGCTCCATGTTTTGCTCTCACATCTAAAAGTGATTTATGCCATTTATTCTGAACAATAAAATGGCCTGATTCTCAGTTTTTAAATCAGGAGATATCCAAGTTACGTTGTAACAACCTTTATGAGGAAAAAGAGTTCCTCCTACAACCATCTCATGATCACTGTAAAATTCAATTAAGAGCACTGTGTTTTTATTTTTCTCTCCTATACCATGTTTTCCTATAATATGTTGATTTCCACGATTGTCGAAACCACTTAGATCTCCCATTATAATTACTAAATCCCTCCGAGGGACTTAACTAATGGCTTGCTTAAGAGATTTGTAAAAATCTAGTTTTTCTTCTTCACTCATTTCTGTCAGAGCATAATCCTGGATGATAGTTACATTACTTATTTCCCCACGAAACCTAGCTGTCAACAGTCTTTCACTCAATGGGTGCCATTCTATTACAGATTTGAACGTTGTTTTTGTTGGAAGCAAGCCAACACCATTCTTGTCGATACTGTCTTCTGATACACAAGAGTACAGAAAAAGTTGTAAGACCATCTTTCGTTGTCAATATTCCAAAATCCTTCCACCATATTTCACTGTCCCAGAATATCCAATTCATTTCGTCTCATTTCTCGAACAACTTGACTTTATTTACCAGCTTCCTTTAATGTTCGTATATTCTGACACCCAATTTTCATAGCCTTTCTCATACCAAAAATTGTCTTAGGTCTCACTATTTCTCTCTAATCAGTGTCTGTAATCAGAAGAGTTTAAGGAGTACATGGATGATTAGACCATCACCCCCAAGTCCTTTGTCTTATCCATTTGTTTCCATACAACTTTGCTTAACTTCAGCCAGTATGTTAAAAATGTTTCAGTAATAAATAATATTAAAATAGGAGTGCGTAATAACATTTTAAAGTAATGAAACTGGTGTTTGTGGATAATCTATTATACTAATGTCACATTGTTTTATAAAATTCTATCTTGCTCCACAATATAAAACTTTTAATAATAATATTTACCCTCCTAGTGTTGGGATAACCCTTTGCAAAAAAGAAAAAACAAGTTGTAAGAAATTTAGTACTTCTAATTCTCTGTCCAAATACATGAAGTTGTCTCTAAAATGAAATCATTAAAATTATCATTAGAAAACTTCCTAGGACACCATCTGCTTACACCAGCAAAATCTGACAGTGTTAAAATCCCATGTTAATGGTTAAAATAAAATCCTATGGTTGATTTAGTTTCAAAAGACCTTTTAATTAAAAAGTTCATTAACAAGCCAGAGTTGTGAATACTTATATAAACTACTATTAATAACAATTATCTTATCAATCAGACTGTTGCCACTTATTTATCTATATACTCGTATACTCTGAATTGTCCTAACTGACTGATTCATCCATCAACAATGTAATCTATTGCAGCACGAAACTGGAAATTTGTAGTCTTTGTAACATAACCACCCACCAAGAAAGGATTTTCAGAGTCCAATCTTCAAAAATGTGTGTGTGTAAGTTGCAAGTTGTAACACACACTCACACAACAATTGCTTGTTTAAGAGTATTAGATATCCCATCATAATTTGTGGCCAGAAAATGAGGATTTAGGCAAGCAACAAAATGAGTCCTTTATTTTAATTTTAGATTTGTGTGTAAACTAATTTTCCTGTGTATTTTCTTTAGCTGAAGAAGAAAAGACTCTCCAAAATGTGACTTTGAAGCTTTTTCATGGATCCTTTCTGGACACAGGAGTGACAGATGAATGGTGGAGCATCTCAGATCTTTGCAGTGGTGACAATTATGTAGAATTCCTGAGCCACCTACCCCAGTATAGCTGTGATCACCTGGTTATCTACATATTCAATGATAAGGCATTTCCTGAGACACTTAGCATAATATCTGGAGGAGGGTGAGTTGAACCAGTATGATTGTGATTTTTAAAGGTAAATAATTAGAATAATAATAAGGCTGAACTAAAAACAGTAAGAATCATTCTTAATTTTTCAAAAAGTATACAAATAAGAATAATTCTGAAACGAAATGTATCAAATTTTTTACCATTATGGATGAAGGTAAAAAAAACAAACTTGAAAACAGTTTTTAACTTCTACCATATATTTACCATTTTTTGAAGCAGTTAAATCATTAGTTATATGTGAAAGAATGTTGTTTTTGAAAGAAATTCTGCTCAGTTTGATCTTGACAGAAACATTAAATTGATACTAAAAGCAACAGTGATGACATTTGATTATAAACATAGGGCTAATCATGCACACGTGTATCCTTAGCACACTAAGGCATAACTCCATAAGAACACATGTTGATTGACATCATTACATGGTCTCTGCTGTTTTGCTGTATATTCCATATTTTCAACAGACTTGGAAATTATTGTTTTCCAAGTATAAGGCAAAACGTGTACGGAATCAATATTCTGAGTCTAATGAATGTTTCTGACTAATTTCTGGGATGTTATCAACTTTGTACAATGTACTTATTATATTGTATGCTGTATAAAAAACATAATAATATGCATGGGTGAAATTACTTTTCGCGATGCAAGTATTTTTGAAATAACTTGCAACATTTTAACTATAATTGTGTTGTTAGATTAGAAGGAATCAAATATTGTGACAATAATTTGCATCACAGAAAATCTTCATAGATGTAATCACGTATACTTGCGACCTCAGTATCTGATATCACTATAGACAGGTAGCAAGTTTGAGACAACTCATAACATGCTACCTTATGCTTAGAAAATGATAATGTCCAAGTCTGTTGGAAATATATCACAACAGTCAAGTCACTATAATTAACTACAATTTCGAACATATCACATCATAGAAGATAATTTAATGGATAGAAGTGATACATCTTCATAATGCAAATTCAGAACAATTTAAGATTCAGCATACAAAACATTCAGGAATCATAAATGTTATACAATCATCTGTTAATATATATTTTTTAAATTTTATTTTCATTTCAAGACCTCTCGATTTACTGTAGCCTAGTTATATAAAATGCCTCGAATGAAAAGATACAGATTGGTTTTATAGAACATAAATATAGGAACATTTATGCAAGAACAACTGAAATAACATGAGAAGTAATCTAAATAGTCTTTCTTTTGTTTGCATTCTATTCTTTTTATTAGGTCTTTGTATAGCAATATACTTGATATAAATCTTTGCACCAAATAACAAACATTTTTAAATCTAACAGCTTCATGGCATAAACATTATTTACACTGCAATTTCATTTAAGTTTATTTACACTGAATAACTTATATAAAAGTAGGGAGTTTTTTTCTTTACCTAAATACTCCAGAAATATGGTTCTAATGTATAAATAAAGCAGACTATCATTTAACTTCCATAAAACATTTTTAATAATTATATCAATATGTATTTCATTTATAATATAATAAATTCGGAGGAAAGTGAAAATATTATTTTGCTAAATTAATTTAAATTTTTTATTCAGTAACTGAAGTCATAATTAAATCTTTCCTTATAGCCAGTTTGTCATGACTAGAATATTATTCAATAACCTATAATTGAATAAAAAACTGAACATTATTCTCAAATAGGAAACCTCACTACATACTCAAAATAACTTCATGGTAATTATAAGTAATAGAGCTTATTATGTGATAAAAGGTAATTCATAACATATCAAGGTTTCACACTAGAAATCCATGGACCTCGCAAAATAAAAAGGA
Organism: Laupala kohalensis; assembly: GCA_002313205.1. NCBI lineage: Eukaryota > Metazoa > Arthropoda > Insecta > Orthoptera > Trigonidiidae > Laupala > Laupala kohalensis. The sequence continues at coordinate 140,556 of NNCF01131295.1, read as the reverse complement.
CCGTACATTACTTGTTCTCTATTGGCAAATTATATTTAATTCATGAATCTGTACAGACTTTACATAGAAAATATGTGACGGTTCTATCTTTTTTTAAATCTCAGATGGGCAACAAATGTGATCTCTGAGAAAATAGTCATAAATCACTCTCCGACAGTTTCTTCAAATATGTATGCAGCTCCTGGCACTATAAAAAAATTATAAAATAAAACAAGATGGCTATTAATATTCATAAATAATATTGTCTAATCACCAAAGTAATGAACAGCCAACGGTCTCCAGATGAAATGTTATATTCTTTTAAATTTGGTACAGCTAGAAACATCGATGTGGTAACACTCATTAATTGCTAGTTACATACTCTCACATGTTGAATTAGAAAGTACCAGTATTCCTTTCGGAAAAATCATGAAATCATTCTGTCACACAAGGCATTAAAACAACTTACCTCAAATAAAAATATTTCTTCATTGTCAGCCATTACAATCTTTTAAGAATCTAATCAAGCAAAATTCTCAATATTGTAAATATGCTTATAGATACAAGCAGGGTTAATGTTCCCTTCTCGTTACAAGATATTGAAACTTGTACTTCGTTGAAAGACAAAGAACTTGTTCTCCAATCACAGAATGCATATCTAATATTCAATTAATGAATTCAGGTAATGATTTCACAACTTTTTTCATTAATGATGAAATATTTCTGTATTTCTTAAAAATCTTCCCCATTGAGCATAGTTGAAAACCATGGAAAATTATTATAGAAAGAAAATGTTCCTTTTTTTAAAAAAAAATTGGTCTAATTATTTTAATTTCTCTGGATAAATCATTGTACCAGTTATTCTTTGAAAATTAATCAATTTATACTCCTCAACTGTTTCTCTGCTTTTTAAATTAATTTTAGTCAGAATTATTACATTTAGGTTTTAAATGTTTTTTGAGGATTTTAAGCAAACATATTCAAATTTTATTTTTAATGACCTTATATTTACAAGTATAATTAGGTTTTCTATATTTTTCTTTTCAACTTCCTTAAAACAAAATAAATTTTGTTCTTGGCCCATTTCAACCCATTCTACTTCTTCTATACCCTGTTTTATTAAAAAAATATTTTCCCAGAAATTATACATTTTATCTTTTCTAATTCATATTCATTGTGAATTCTAAAGAGCAGAACCCGGATTTTGATGACCTAAAAATATCTTTAAAAAATGATCAAAAAATCAATAAAATGATCTAAAAAAATGACTTTAAGAATTTTTTTCTGTATTTCAGAGTATGAGACTATAGCATAATACTTGCTTCTGTAATGTTAGAACTGAAATTAAATTAATATTAATTTAAACTCACAAATTTGTATGTTCTAGGAAGATGAATGTGTAAAAAAATCTACTTTATTCAGAATTATTGCAGTAGATAACCAGCAGCATGCTCAGGTTCTCCAAAGTTAGGGAACACATGTTCTTGGAAAGCACATTTTTGTACTGTGAGAAACTCCTTTCCACATCCGCTGATACAATTGGAGCCTACTTGAAATACGCTAAATCAGTGGCAGGGCGATCTTCTTCAATGCAGGAAGTATCAAATGTTTCACCAGTTAGCACTTGAGAAATGCATCACAAAGTTTTGTATCCAGAGTTTTTATCAAGAACATTTTCCACTTTCTTAGATACCCTTCTTCCAACTTCTCCCACTACACTTTTCAAATCAGATGCAACTTTCCAGACTTGCACCTTTCTCCTGTACACGTGTGATTCCTTATTTAACGTAAGTGAAATTTGCCTTTATGAAGGCTAGCTGTCCTTCAATTTCACTGTTTGAAAATAGTATTTTAGCTGTATCAATTGCAGTACCATCGTTAAGATTCAGTCTTTCGATAACATGAATTTTCTCCATAATACGTAGTATTTTACAATGTATTATTTCCTTATTTATGGCCAGTATTTACAAAAATATCTCTATTTTTCATGTAAGAATTATACCAGTTCATATTTTTTGACCTGTGACCTTTTGTTTATAATTTAAAAGTTTTGAAATAAAGAAATACTATTTTCTCAGTTGTTCTTTTATTTTTTGCAAGAAGTTTTTGGGAAAAATAGGAATATCAAATTACTCATTTTGACTCATCATACTACATCAGTTGAAAGATTTAAAAAGCTTTAATTGTGAAAGTATTAGTTTATCGAGCTTGTTCTGATATAGAATATATTCTTCTTACATTTTATGAATTATCACCAACTAAAAATTATAACTATGATATATAATGCTTCATTTAATAGTATGCTACATATGGAACAATAGATTGCAGAGGTGCTTTGAGTAATTATAAAAAATACACCTGAAATTACTGTCAACTTTTGTATTTTGTATGTATTTCCCCCTTTTCCCTTCCTTTCTTTCCATCACAACATTCACTCATCATCATTCACCCTCATTTCATTAATGTATCACCAGATTCGGAGAGGTATGTCTGGAAGGGCATCCGGTTCCATTGAAATTCCCCTGCCAAATCAATGGAAATTATTATTGGGCATTATGGATACCATACATATTGAATTTTGTATTACAAAAAAGAGAAAGGTGGTATCTTGCTTTTGATAACATTTTCACATTACAATCTATTTCCTTAATCTTATAATACAGAGTAATTAATTTGAAAGATTTTTATATTAATTCAGGAAGAATAACTAACAAATGAAAAATTTTACTTAAGATAAATAGAACCTCTGTTGTGTAGAATGAATATTTTAAAAATAAGTGCAATCATTGCTGTAAGCTTTTGAATAATCCATCTAACAACTTTAAAAGTAAAGAAACTATAAATAATGTTGGAAAAGAAACTTTGTGAATGGATAAATATATAAACAGTGATGAACAGTACATTGAAATAAAATTCTATTACTAATATATTTTATTTTGTTATTCTACTTATACTATTGTTATGTGTTGCTAAAATAAATTACATTATACAAGAAATATAAATTTCTTTTCCTGAACTTGCAAGTGGACAATATTTTTTTAACAGTACAAAACATAAGATCTCTTCTGTTCTTTAGGAGTACATAAGTTACAGAACACCAATTACTGGAGTAAACAAATTTCTTTAATTCAGTGCATTGGGATCTAGAGCCCTTCTCATTTAAGAAGTTAGGAGTAATTATCAACTTATGCAGCCCTCTTCATAAAAATATTTTGGCTCAGATGAGTTAGAGGATATTACTGCATTTATTGCTATAAGATGAGGCTTTAATGAGTTATGCTGAAATCACTTAAGTAGAATTTATTTTTACCTCCAGCATTGGCAAATGCAGCAAGTGGTCTGGATCATTTACCAGTACATGAAGATAGAGAATTTGACTTATAGGTTAAGGATACTGACAGATACTTTTATCAGTGGAATATGCTGTGGGCATAATTTATAATTTAATAAAAATCAGGAAACTAATTTGTGATATTAATTTTTTTTAAATCTGCATTCAAAAATTGGTATGAATTTTTTCCATTTTCTTATTAGGAAAAGACCTTGTCTGCTCATGTTAAAAATATGAAATATTGTGACTTGACTGTTGTGATATATTTCAGACAGACTTGGAAATTATAATTTTTCAAGTGTTAAGGTAGCAAGTATATATTATGAGCTGTCTCAAACTCGCTACCTGACTATAGTAATATCAAATATTGTAAGAATATTTTATTATTTCTAATCTTACAACACATATAAAGGAATACCCTTAATCCACAAAATAATGAGACTGCTCTCAAATTATGGTTAAGGTCAGTTGGACCGATAAACTGTCAGAATTTTTACCAAAAACCAGTATTAAAATTTTTGAATTAATTATGTTTGTTTGACTTTTAGTAGATATTACTGTGGTAAGGGTTCGAAAGTTTTAACCTGAACTCATGAGAATTAGTGAGAATTTTGCAAGTAGTAATAAAATGTAAAAGATATGTTGACAGTAGACAAGAAGAAAATTTTTGGAAAATTTTGCTGTGACTTTTTTGGAAGGGAAGTTTTTCTGAATATTTAAATTTCAAAAGAAGACTGAAAGGTAAAAATTAGTTTAGTGATAATTTCTTTGTAAGATTGAACCATTACTCTATACATGGGTGATTTTTTTCTTAGAACACCATATATGTACATCCAATTCTGATTACATCATCTTAGCAAAGCATATTGAGGACTGAAAGTTTGCAGTCTTTTATATTTTATTGTTATATTTACATTTGTGTTCGAACCTTCCATGAATAAGATGTAATGTATTTTATTTCATAGTACATAGGTAAGAGTTGCTGCTAAATGTATCCTACTTTTGGTTTAATTTAGCATTATATGTTCAATAGCATCATTGCCTGCTACATTGGTATCGTTTACGTCGCAAGCAGAGTTCTTCGGAGTATAATATCAGGTTCCACCTACAGGATTATGTTCACGGAGGTGCCTTGCGTAGATCATATCCTACAGGTAATGTATCATGCCCACTTTATCACAGTTTGTGTGAGAGTGATTTAATCTTGTATTGCCTAGAATCATCGGTCTGTACACTACAATGGTTCTCATAGCCAGTAACATTTTGCGTGGCTTCTTCACGGGCCTCTTGAACACAATAATGTTTGATGACTGTCCAAATGTGGACCGAATTCTGCAGGTAAAGTCAGATGTATCTCTTTGTATTGGCTGTAGATACAGCTTCTGTAGAAGAGTTGCTGCCGTTACCTGATATTCTTTCAAATTTCTAAATAATCAAACTGTAAGAAGCTAATTTAGAACTGCAATTGTAAATGTATATTGCAAATGCTTTCTCTTATACTTGTAAATTATATTCTGATTATGAATTAGTGCAGTCCTTGTTTTTCATCAGTTCACTTTTACCAAGTGTGAAAAGAATTTTTCGTTAAGAAGAAGTCTTAATTAAAGGTGACTGACACAAAAATGAAGATCGTTCTCATCCTACAAGTGCAGGTAGTGATTTTATAATTAAAATATATATCCTTTATAACATTCTTGAAAGAAGCTGAAACATGTGGAGCTCATTTTTTTAAATCTAGTATTTGTCCAATTCTTTGGCACTATTGCAACTATGTGGAAATTTGCGTGTTGTGAATAAATTTTTTCATTGTTTTGATAGTTTTCAAAATTTCTATAGATTGAAACATTTTGTATCGTNGAGACAGGTAGGTGAGTTTCTAATAAAGGAAATTATTTGTTAATTTGATAATTTTTTAAAAATTTTTTTTTTTTTTTTTTTTGAGGTTTCAAAATGTAGAAATCAAAACTCAAGGATGTGAAGAAAATTCATTCCCTATTTGTCACCAGCCGAGGTTCCCAGAGTAATGATGCCAGCAGAAACTTAATTGTATTTCCCCCAAGACATTTGGTTTTTTTGAAATTTAAAATGTGAATACCTTATGTTTTAGAGGCCTTTCATGACCTCACAGACTGTTTGTGGACCTAAAGAAGATGGTAAAATATCTTACAATATTTGGATATTGTAAAAACAAACGTCATACTAACTGAAAGTTTTACTAACGAATAATATTCTGGTAAATTCTTAATTTGTTTTGTTTCTTGTTTAGCCTGTGGTTTAATTGTAAATATGTTTATTGCTATGGCTATACCTGTAGTAACCATAGATCTGTGGTTACTACACAGAATCTGTAGTAATCACGAGTTGATGGCTTCTACAGCACTTGTGAATAGCGTCGTGGGAGAAATGACACTTTCTGTGAGGACTTCAGCCTGTGGTGGCTAATTAAAAACACAAAATACTCACAACATAAGAATCTGTGGTTCCTTTGCGTATGGGATATTTTAAGAATAATGTTATCTGGTACATGGAGAAATGTATGATATTAAAGATCTGTTAGGAAATGGACCTGTTAGGAGATATTCACAACTGATTTTGACTCTCATATGAATACAATGACACCACGTTGCTATATGAGAGCACCCTGTTTTTTAAGGATTGTAACGTAGCGGCACACCAGTTACAGGTAGAGGTCCCGCTTGCCACCAGTTATACACAAGGATAACAAAATTAAATATAAATGTAATTAAGAAAAGGTTTTGGAAATATTTACAATGATCTCTCTAGATATTAAGTTTCTTTTCAAACTGGAAATTAAAAAATACAATAATCTCTCTCTAGAAATGAAATTTCTTCAGATACTGGATTTTCTTACTTTGCATTTTACTCGGAAAAACAATGAATTGTGAACAACTTTGTAATTACCTAGAAAAGGTTTGACTGTCAATCAACTGAATCACCGCTGCGATTCCGAACACTCAGAAGACTTGAAGGCACTGTTACCCAGACTAATGACCACCGCCAGATCCACCGTGGCTTATCTCATGAGATGCCGTACACGGCCTCATGTTAGCAAGCGCTAAGGCTTCATCGAATCCCTGAATCGGACAAACGTCTCTGAGCTCACCCGTACTACGCGTAAACCACCGAGTGTTATCCACATTCTCTTTATATAGGGACGGCAGAGACATGTCGTTGCCAAGTTGTCATTAAAAGAACCCACTTGGAGCCACAATTTGTCATGAACACGGTTATGCTGCCAAGTTTAAGCCAAACCTTTCACCATGCGCTTTTGGTAAAGTACATTTTTTGTTTGCGGTGATTCGCCACTTCTGGTCAGCGACATGCACCCTCATCTGTCATCACTCGTAAAGTGTTAAGCACTTGATGACGAAAATTATACGTGATTTTTAAATATCATTTGAAATATTTTACAATGGTGGTCATTTCATCGTAGTTTGGTTCACTTTCGTAGTCAGACACTGCTGAGGTCGGACGTGCCTGTGCGTCGCTGCGTTAACATATATTGTATTAGTGATGACTGGGATTTTTCGAGTGCGATAAGTGAAGAAACCGATAAGAACTCAAGTCATTTTGTGCAAAGCAAATACTTATGTTAAATTATTTTTAACCCTGGTTGTGCGGAAAAGCGTAAGAAACACGATGGAAATGGTGATTTGGTGACTTGCAGTGGTCTTTCGATTCTTTCACTGTCACTAAAGAAGTTGGAATGAGGAGAGCAACAGGAAAACAAGAAACGAGGAAAGGATCGGTAGGAGATGCTTTTAGTGAAAATAGTGCCAGTGGTAGGCGACCGTCATCTGGTAAAATGTACCATCAAACATGGAGACAAAAATTGACTGGTTAGTTAAAACAATAAGAGAAATGAAAGATGAAGAAACGTGTAGAAACGACATTAAAAGAATTATTACAGAAGTGATAAAGGAAGAATTGGGAGATATTAGACAAGAAATTACGGAAATGAAGAATAGTATACAAAAAGGGGCGGAGGAACCAAAGGATCAAACAAAACTTTTTTCGGAGGTTGTGAAAGTAAAAAGGGAAGAAAACATAACTGTAGTGAAAACAAAAGTGGTTCGAGAAAGTGAAAAAACTAAAATACTACTGAAAGAAAAAGTGAATATCGTTAATATGGATGTGGGTATCACAAAGGTAAAAAAGGGAGGTAATTGTTATCCTTATATGTGAAACTGGAGAAGAGATAAGAAAAGCTAAAAGAGTACAAGTACAAGGAAAAATTGGGGATAATGTCCAAGTAGTGGAACCAAAGCAGGTTGCACCAAAGTTAAAGGTGAAGCATATTGATGAAGAAGAAATGAAAGAGAGTGATACGGACCTGGTGTCTACAATAAAGTTTTAAAACAGAATGGAAGACATAAATATTGTCTCATTCGAATCTTCAAAATAATTGTAAAAGAGTAAATGATGGTAAAAACACGAGGAAATCCGCTAAAAACGATGGATCAGTAATTATAGAAGTAGATGAGCTTACGCAGGAGATAACGTTGAAACAAGAGAAAATAAATGTTGGTTGGCGTAAATATACAGTTTATAATTACGTTAGCGTTAAAAGATGTTTCAAATGTTTTTTTTTCATATGGCAAGAAACTGTAAGAGAAATGTAGCATGCTACAAATGTGCAGGGAGCCATGAAACTGTAGATTGTAAAGAAGATAGAAAACAATTTATAAACTGTAAGTTAAAAAATGAAAAATTTAATTTGAATATCAAGGACAAACACGAAGCCGTCATTATAGAATGTCCAACATACGAGAGACTCTTACATGAAGAGAAGAAAATAACACGATGGGAGGACAAAAAGGTAAAAACATAGTAACAACAGAAGAATAAAGATGTCATAATGCGTACAATCGTGCAGAGCCTTATAGCGCATAAAGACGAAATACAAAATATGGTCATCGAAAAAATTAATCCAGCTGTGCTTGTACTGTTAAGAGACAAGGTTAACGGCAGAAATCGAAGATAGTGAAGTAAATTTAAGTGGCTACAGTGTAGTTCGATCTGACGGGGAAAACAGTTATACAGGTGGTGTATTGATATATGCGAGGGAGGACATAAAAAAGTGAAGTGCTAATGATGAGGAGGATACCAGCAACTGTTGGATTATAACATTGAAAGTTAATAAAAATTGTTATAATGGTGTGATAGTAGCGACATACCACTCACCAAGTGCATCTGATGGTGAATTCATCCAATTTTTGGAGGATGTTTTGGAAGAATGTATGCCTCACAGTGAATGCATAGTGATAGGAGACTTCAATATAGATTGTAAAACTTATTCTTTTTATTCAAAGAAACTACAATGCAGAGATTTGGTATGAAACAATATGTAAATAGTGCTACAAGATTAACCAGGGATTGCCAGATAATTATAGATTTATTATTTTCAAACAGTAAAATAGATGATGAAGTGATCCATCAACCTAAAATAACGGATCATGCGTGGATAAATGTTGAACTGAATTTAAGTATGACATATTTTAGAGAGTTGCTTGCTAGAAATCATAAAATGTTCAATGTTGATAATTTTGTTTAGTTACTAGAGATTAATTTAGAGTTGAATCTTGAGAGAACCGAGACGAGGATAGATAAATTAGTTCATTGTGTGCCCTAAATGTAAATGCACCTGCAAGAAAATTAAAAATTCCAAAAGTATCGGAAGGTAAAAATGGTTTTCAGATGAAATAAAAGTAGCAGCAAATAGGAGGGATGAGGCATTTAGGAAAGCAAGAGAAACTAGTTCTGATTTACATTGGATGCAATTTAAACACGAAAGAAATACAGTAGTTAAATTAATAAGGAAAACGAAAAAAGAATTTATGAAAATCAGAAAAATCTCAACAGGGGTAGTCAGAATGCAATGTGGAAATCTTTAAAACAAATAATTCGAGATGAGCAAAATAATAGAATGGAAACGAAGTAAGCAATTCGGCGGACGCATTTAACCTTTATTACATAAGCATTGAGAATATAATGAAGTCAATAAGGGGTCAATAGAAAACTTTGAAATAATAGATACAGAACAATTGGAGCAAATTATTAAGAAATTGCCAAAAAGAAAAAGGCACTGATGAAGGAGTAAGTAGTGATATTTTGAAAACAGTCTTTCTTAGATGTAATAAACGATTCGCTAGCGGAAGGTGTTTCCCAGAGGGTTGGAAAACTTCCACAGTAATGCCGATTCCAAAAGTAGCAAAACCCAAAAAAGCAAGTGAATTTCGACCTATTAGTTTACTTCCTGTTTATGAGAAAGTGTTGGAAATAATAGTAAAAAGGCAAGTAGAGACTTTCTTGGGAAATAACTGTATAATAACAGAAAACCAATCGGCATTTAGAAAAAACTGCTCATGTGAAGCAGCAATTCAAACAGTAGTTGATGAGTGGAAAGTAACCATTAGCGAAGATAAAATGGTGGGAGTCATTTTCATGGATTTGAAACGAGCTTTCGAAACGGTGGATAGGGAGAGATTATTATGTTAACTTTACCGCTATGGTATGTATGGGAAGATACTAGATTGATTTAGATTATACCTAACAAATTGAAAACAGCAAGTTCGATTTAACAATGTATTTTCTACGTTGACAACTACAGACTATAATAATAATAATAATAATAATAAAAGTGTCTTTATTTTTGCGAGACTCAGATCTTAAGGTCTGCTCTTCCCTCTAACCATTTTAAAAGATTTACATTTAAAATACAAGATGACAATTGGGAGGGTCGTATTTACATTTAAAACTGGGAAGCAATACTGGGGACCATCCCGGTGAAATCTTAAGCGATTGAGTAAACCCAGCAAAACCCCAATCAGGATGGCGACTTAGTGCCGAACATGGGTTAAAAGCATCAACAGTACAATCTAATTATGAATATACAGATAGCAAAATATAGAAATTACAACAAGAATATCATAAAAAATTATTACATAATGACATTATTTACAAATTACATATTATAATTCGATTATACCTTACTAGATACGTATTACACTGTATTTACAAATTATAAATTATATAAGATTATATGAAACTAGGGTACTGAAAAAATGAAAGAGAGATAATGTAAAAGCAAAGAACAGAAAGAATGAAAGGAAGATAAAAAAGAAGGAAAGCATACAAATGAAAGAGAGAAAAATATGTGAGAAGGACAGAGAATGTGGGAAGACTGAAGGGCATTGTTTTTCATCCACTCTGTAAGACGTCGCCTGAAAGAAGAAAAAGTTGATAGAGATTTTAGTTCAGCAGGAAGTTTGTTTCAAGAACGTATTGTGTGTACTGTGAAGGATTTACTATAAAGAGTTGTGCCATGCCGAGGAATAGAGAGGAGATGCGAGCCTCGCGCGCGATCCAGTTTCAAAAATTTAAAACGTTTTGCTAAAACTGACAAAAATGTCAATTTTTTATTATTTTATAAAGAAGAGATAGGCAATGCGGCGTTCGACGTTCCTCGAGTGTGAGTGTTCTGGATTTGTTGAAAAACTGTCACATGGTCATACTTCCTGAGATCAAAAATGAAACGAATACATGAGTTCTGAGCTACTTGTAATTTACGTTTTAGTTTTTCCGTCAAGTCAGTGAAAAGGAAGTCGCCGTAATCAAAGTGCGGCATGACTAGAGACTTAACAAGCATTTCCTTTAATCCTGTCGGTAAAAGATCGAGTAGCTGTTTTAAAGAGTGGATGGTGGAGTAAACGTTTTTACATGTTTCGTCTATTTGGGTTTCCCAACTTAGCGAGTTTTCAATATAAATTCCTAGATTTTTCACGTGACTGCACCAAACGAGAGATGTTTTATTTACTGGTATATTGGTTAGAGTGCAATTTGAAAGTTTACTGGGGGTTTTCTTTGAACCAAGCAATAAGCATTGTAATTTAGACGGACTTAACAGGAGGCTGATAGATGTTGCTTACATACTGAGTGAGGTGAGATCTTCGTTAAGTTTTTCTGCAATTGAAGTTATGTTAGTGGCAAACCAATAAAAATTTGAAGATTGTCGGCGTACATTTAAAATTTGCTATGTTTAAGAGATTGGTTGACGTCATTCACGTAAATTAAAAAACTAGGGGATCGAGGACACTTCCTTGCGCAACACCACGCACAGTTTGAAGGGAGGATGATTTGTTATTTCCAGATACTACAGTTTGTTTTCGTCCTGTTAAATAATCCGAGAACCATTTTATTGAAGGTCATCCAAAACCTAAAGTCTTCATTTTTGCAAGCAAAATATGATCAACTGAGTCAAATGTCTTGCTAAAACCGAGAAGGACAAGAATAGTTACGTTTCCCGCGTCAATCGAATTTCGAGCTTCTATAACATTCAACAAGGCGGTCCCTGTACTTCTACCTGAACGGAAACCGGAAATTAATAATATTTTTGTGATCGAGGTAGCTCTCCACTTGATTTCGGACAACTTTTTCTAATATTTTCGACGAAGTCGGGAAATACTAATTGGTCGATACTCATTTGGTTTGGAGGGATGCGATGTTTTGAGGAGAGGGTACACCAAGGTAGTTTTCCAGGCGGTAGGGAAGCTACTGGAGAGTGAATAATTGATCATACTAGTAGGTGTAGTAGATACGAGTAGTGATTGATAATACGAGTAATTGTATCTGTAGTAGGTGAAACACAGAAGTAACTACATAATTTTAATAGTCTAGCGTTATATCATTAAGATCTTCCGTACCTCTGCTTGATTGACACACGTAAAATAAAAATTATTTTCTGAATAATTCTCATCGTTTTGTAAAGATGTTTCTAGACACTTCTAGCTTTAAAGATTCATTGATGCACGATGTTTGGCTTACGAAATAAGTATTAAAAGTATCTAAAGGTATACAGATATCGAACGAAGTGGATGTCTTAAGCGATCCAATTCTTTTAAGAGTTTTCCAGATTGATTTACTATCCCCGTTTGCACCTAATGTATTATGATATTTAATTTTTTTCATTTCTAATTTTTTGCGTAACAATATTTCTTACTCTTTTGTACACTTCTTCGTCTTTTGTTTTTCGGAACTCTACAAAGTCTGCATCTCTACCCTTCAGTAACTGTTGGGTTTCGAAAGTTAACCAAGACGCTGGGAGGGGCGTTTTACACGGGCTTTTTTATTAGGTACGTGTTTGTCAATGTGGTTTGTTAATTGGTAAGTAAAAAGCTTTATCTTGTTGTCCAGAGACGCATCGTAAATGTCATGCTATGATATATTTAATCCTTCATTGAGAAAGTTGTATTGGTCTAAATTCTTAAAATCACTATACTCTGTTATTTTCGGTACATACTTAGGACATTTCAGACCATAAGAATCATAAATTAAATCGTGCTTAGAGATACCGGGAACTTGAATTTGCCCATATATTCGCACCTTTTCCGAGTTTAAAGTAATAATATGATCGATCCACGTATCAGAATTTTTTGTGAAATGAGTCGGTTCCAGCGGAAGAAATTTTAAATTCATACCATGAAATAATATGTTAGTTAATTGCGTGTGAAGAATTTTCGTTTGTGAGATCGTAATTGAAATATCTCATCACAATTATAGAATCAAATTTAGCTGCACAAATTGATAATAATTCATCAAGTTCATGAATATTACCACGCTTAGGGGGTTTGTATATAACCCTAAAAGGCATTTTTTTGTTTTTAAAGTAATTTCAACAAAAAGATACTCGACTTTTCGCGTAATGTCGTTTTCAGAAGAAAATACAACTTTGCTTTTTAAATCATCGTGAATAAACAGGGGCGTACCCAGGATTCATTTATGGGAGGGGCTAGAGGAATGTGAACATAGGTTCTATGGGATATAAACAGAGGTGCCCACCCCGCTTAACCCTATGACACAAACCTCCTCCCATAAATTGGTGAGTCTCCCCCCCGCCCCCACACCAGAAAAATATCACCCTTTGCTTTGAATCACTTTCAACTCACATTCCAAAATTTAGAAATATTTTACAACTTTATCCCACTTATTTACCCTAACTACATATTACAATCCAAGTGCACATGCTTTCTCATACTTTTAAGATCCTTATAGTATGCAAACTAACTTTACAAAGAAAAAGGCTACGATTTTCATGCATCGTATATTGATGTTGACAACAGCAGTTTAATTTTCTGTTTACAAAATAAAGGGAAAGTGATTGCTTGAAAATGGCTATTGTTTGGTACCATTTTTCTTGAAATTTTGCGCAGAATCCAGAATAAAACTATTTTTTGTCTTTTACATGCACGATAAAAAATAGTTAGCACTAAGAAATATCCAATAGGCGAATCATTCCGACCGCAAAGGGTAAGGATGTTGGTTTGAGCGAAAGGTTGTTTGTCTGGGAGAGCAACTCTGGGTCAAGATGTTTGGGAACGAGCCCGCCGCCTTCCGATATTTTACAGACTATACGGTATTATGCACGTCGTATTAAAAAAACTTTCGGTATCAATGACACTAAAAACGAATATTTTTCTTGGTTACAATAATGTCTATAGACCAAGTATATGAGAAAGTAAAAAGAATTTTCATCACTGTCCATTTAATAAAGGATAAATTTAAATGAGATTACAATACATAATTAGGTTTTAATTCATATTTCAGCAACTAAAAATTAGGGAGTAGAAGAATAGTTTAAATTTTCAAAGAACCATACTCAGATTCCATACATATTCAGATTCATATGCGCTAAACTAAGTTCTCAAGGTTTCTTACATTTCATCTAACTTATTTATTGGATAAGCACCTTAGATACATGTCCGCTATTTCACTTGTAAGATATATAAAGCAAGAGGATGAAGCAATTAGATTTCTCACTCGATTTTAAGAAAAGTAGGCCATGAAAATACTCAAGAAAAATGTTGCGTAATTTGTAACGAGTATAGGTGTGCGTGACTGAAAATATTCGTGAACAAAATTTGTATTAAAGAAGCCAATACAAACGAACAATTCGAGAAACAACAGTTTTTCCTTCACATCTCGTCTTACCTTAAGCCGCAAGCTGCAACGCTTGACGCTTTATCAGACAATGGCTTAGAAGATCCACAACCGTTGCACATCACTAAGATATTTTGATTCTTACATTCATTTTTAAATATTTTTTTGATAAAATTCTATCCACTTGTCATATCTAATAGTTTATGACTCACAAGAAACGCGAAAACTATTGTCAACACAGTAAAATTGATTAATTCCTCACAAATCGGGTAAAGCGCCAATACAAAAACACACAGGCTCCCGAACGGCGATACATGGGGAAAAAGAGACGAGAAACAAAATGAAGCTCCGACCTTGATCACGCACAGTGAACTTATACACTGGAGGCAAAGCAATGAATCTTCAGAGCAACACTGATTTCTAGATCGGCCGTCTGTTGAGTAATCTTACCATTGCAAGATAGAAAGGCGGGTATCTGTTGTCACTAGATCGTTCACGCGAAGGCGATGAGTCTCGACCTTTCGATAGACATCCCACGTTCGCGTCTTTTTATTCAGCGGTCCAGATCTCTGCACAGCATGGCCTTTTACGATTTATTCATCAGTTTCGAAAATGAATTGAAATTATTTATCATCTTGAAATGTCTGTAAAAATNGGGCTAGAGGAATGTGAACATAGGTTCTATGGGATATAAACAGAGGTGCCCACCCCGCTTAACCCTATGACACAAACCTCCTCCCATAAATTGGTGAGTCTCCCCCCGCCCCCACACCAGAAAAATATCACCCTTTGCTTTGAATCACTTTCAACTCACATTCCAAAATTTAGAAATATTTTACGCGTGAGTATATACCATTATATTTCATACTGAAGCACAAGAACTACCAATAATTGAATTAAGTATTTAGTTATATCGCAGAATGATAAACTGTCTAGCAGTAGAGCATCATGGAAACATGAACATATGAAAAACCTCTTCTCATAGAAAAACGGGTTATGTATTATACGTGCGAAAGAGTGACTTCCCGAGGGGAACCACGACAGAGGGTACTGAATATGTTCAAATTCATTTGGATGAATGAGAAATATTCTTGATGTCGTCTCAAAGCGTAAAAGTTAAGCAAACACGTCCGTATGAAGGAAGTGATGACCCCGTTGAGAAGGACATCTCCGGAATGGGAGCTGATAGTAAGCTGATCTTTTTGTTTACGTTGCGAGATTTACAGACGCCCTGGTAGAACGAGGAATTTTGACGAACCTGGGTTCGTCAAAAATTTCTGAGATGAATAGTTTACTCGAAGTCGGAGAATTTGCATAATCTTCATATACGCCTATAAATCAATTTTGATCAAACAATTATGCTCTATGTAGTTTCGATTTGGTGAGTCATTTTCTTTTTTCGTTTTACAGAATAATTCTTAAATAGATACTTGAAGGGGGGGGGGGCTTTAGCCCTTTAAGCTTCCCCCGTGGGTGCGCCGCTGCGGATAGATATCCCAACTCCGCCACCTCCACACATATTTCTGTCAATTCGTAAAAGGCGATGTCCGGGAACATTGACTAATCCTGAAATTCAAGAATTTCTCAGCCATGTTTCACTTATGAGCAATGCGTGGAGTTCACAACAGGATTCTAAGAACTTCGGAGTGTTGACACAGGAAGGATTGTGCATTGACATGCGCTACAAATAGAGTATTCGGAAAAGGATTACAAAGGACGTTGTCTTGCGAAATACCGGTGGCAGCCGAGGCAGTTTCTTGGAAAAGGGTTTGGGTAGTTTCTAACGGTTGTACAGGTTGCACGCGGAAAAATTATACTTAAATACTTCTGAAAATTCTTAAGGGGTGTACTTGCGACGAAACATTCAGAGAGGATGTGGTTCAGTTATACTGAGAATTCAGTTCATACAAAGTACTAAAAGCTATTATATCGAAATGATGAATGAATAATATATTTCTTTAAACTTTAGAAAATAATAACTGGGATAAATAAGAAACAAAAAGACAAGAGATAAATGCTGAACGGTAATTAAACGTCAATATAAGTTATATGAAAGACCTAAGTAGTAGAGTAAAGGTGAGAAAAAAATTCTTCGTTAAATAACTGTAGGGGGAAAAATAAGATGGAAAGAGATAAAAAATAAAATAAACAAATTTAACAAGGATTTGGTGAGAAGGAAAGTAGTTCACTTCCGTAAATGATGAGGGGGGAATGTTGTAGATTAATATATAAAAAGGATTCAAATAAGAACTATAGAAAAAAAAGTACTAGAAGTACAGAGAAAATTAAAAATTAAGAAGAAAATTGAAATTTCTCTAGTTTGTTTAGAAGAGTACAATCGAGCGCACGGCTAGTGACGTTTTGAGAGCTCAACCATAGTTTGGATTCGGTGGCGCGTCGTTCCTTTCTCTACTACAATTATGTCATCCTCAGTCCATACATCCGAGGTCCCATATCGCGCAATGGCAGCCCGAAGAACCTCCAGCCTACATCTCGTAAGATCCTCCCGAATCGTAATACCTGTCCCTTTTAACTGACGTTTTGCGCGAAATACTTCCCGTCGTTTCCTATAAGAATTTTACGATTATCGGGCGAATTTTTTCCTGGATCTACGGACCAACTCTGTGACTTCCGTCTATGTCGCATAAATCAAGAGGTACACTTATCTGCTTAGCGACATTCATAGACAAGATGTCCGTGTCCTCCTCCTCCGACTCCGCGACTCCGAAGATACGCAGCGAGTTGCGACGCTTATACATCTCGAGTTGGTCAGTCCGTTCCTCGAGTTGGCGTTTCAGATCAGTAACTTCCTTTTTAGACTTATCTAGATCCTTTTTTAGATCTGAAAACAAAGTGATATTAAAATTAATCGATTCCTCTAGTCGCTTACAGACTAGCTCCGTCACCAAGTTGGCTAACGTATTTAGCACAAGACCTGTTGCACTGCATTGGCAATCTCAGAAGAAACTTGAGATCTACTAACAGACGACAGGTTTGGAAGGCATTATTAACTTATTCGACTCAGAAAAACGAAACAGAAAGAAAAAAAAGGCTGATTTAATAATAGAGCGGACAAGTGAACACAACAATGCGAACGTTCTGAATAAACTGTTATAGATAATTTAAAATAAAAAACAATTTAGCTGACAAAAGCAACATTTACTGAAAAGTGTGTACTTATCTTATTACTGAAAGTAGATGATGATACTTCTTGCCCGCCGACTGCTTGCTGAAGGAAACACCTGCAAAGTCGGGAGCGCTCGGAGGAAGATGCTTACGCGACGACGGTCATGAGACGACTGACACTATGGTGTACCTCAGTGTTGGGACCATTGTTATTTATAATGTATATCAATGATATAATTAATTTCTGTCCAGAGGAAGGTAGTATTAAACTATTTCCAGATGATACATCACTGTATGTGGAAGGGAAAAGTGCTTTAGATATAGAACAGAAGATGAATAATGTATTCATCAGAATAGAAAAATGGATGAATAACAACAAATTAAAAATGATCGCGGATAAAACCAAATTTATGATAATCAGAGGCGGCAAAAAGGAAGCAGGAGCAAATATTACTTTGATATGTTATATGGAACTGAAATCGAACGTGTAGAAAAAATTAGTTATTATTGACGATAGGCTACGATTCAAAGATCACTGTGACTACATGATTAAGAAAGTAGCGAAACAATAGTTTTTTAAACAGAATTGGGAACAATATACTAGGTGTGTAGAGTATAATAGGATAATGTCTCCTTACTTTGAATATTGTTCAACTATTTTGATAAATATGGGGGAAATGGAACTAAATACACTACAAAAAAAATGAAAAACCGAGCTATGAGAGCAATCCTCTATTGCTATAAGTACACGAAAATAGATGATATGCTCTACACATTACGGTTTTTGTCTTTTCGACAGCGACTGCATTTAAATGT